>MCFE01000031.1:0-218345 GCA_002104905.1 Basidiobolus meristosporus CBS 931.73 | reverse complement strand
CATGCCTTCAAAGAGTTTCCTGATTCTCCAGTTTACAAGACCTTCTCATTAGAGGAATCTCTGCTCTCAAGATTCACTTCACTTATCAAAAACTCCCCTTCACCTGCTGTTACCCACTTCCTCAAAGATTATTATATCTCTCAAGCTTATCTACTTCACTCCCCTATGAACCTGAACTCCAGTGTACTCTGGGATACTGCCTTAACTTTAGCTTAGATTTATTCATATTCAACTTAGTGTTTACTTTGGGAATCTTCTATTCCCAGCTGGCTTCTTTATTTGTAGTTATACTTGTCTGAAATCAAATAAAGATTTCACCTACTTTGGTGACTTTCCCTCCCCTAACCTCCTTCCTTGAGGAAAGGCTTGCACTTGTTGAAGCTGAAAATGCTTTACTCAAGAAACAAGTTCAAAAGCTGTTTTCTGCCTTTTCTGATCTGCAAGAATCTATTGTCCCTGTGCCAGCTCTTCCTGTCAACAAGACTCCCCAAGAATCATTTGCTCCTGCTCACTCTTCCTACTCTGAAGCTGTCAAAAAGCCTGTTCCTGCTTCCTCAAGACATCCTGCTGCTCCTCCCAAGACTAAAAGAAAGTTTCCTGCCACTTCCAATTTGCCTCCTGCTACTGACTGGGCTGTCTGCTACTTTGCCAATGTGGAGTTTATTCCTATATCTGAGCATAGGATGTATCTCAAGCAACAAGGTTACAACTTATCCAAGATTGTTAACATGAGATTTATCAACCATCATACTCTGGAGGTAGTACTTGACAAAAGTATTGCTAAAGAGTTCTCTCAAAATGTCTCTGACCAGCTTTACTGGGAACCTACTGACCATGCCTTTAAAGAGTTTCCTGATTCTCCGGTTTACAAGACCTTCTCCTTAGAGGAATCTCTGCTCTCAAGATTCACTTTACTTATCAAAAACTCCCCTTCACCTGCTGTTACCCACTTCCTCAAAGATTATTATATCTCTCAAGCTTATCTACTTCACTCCCCCATGAACCTGAACTCCAGTGTACTCTGGGATACTGCCTTAACTTTAGCTTAGATTTATTCATATTCAACTTAGTGTTTATACTTTGGGAATCTTCTATTCCCAACTGGCTTCTTTATTTGTAGTTAGACTTGTCTGAAATCAAATAAAGATTTCACCTACCTTGGTGACTTTCCCTCCCCTAACCCCTAAGTCCTACCAAAAGCCATCTGCAAACCAACTTAAATGGAAATCCATCATTTCTGCCTTAAATTCCAGCTACCTATGTTTCCCTAACCCAAAAACACAGAACCTCCTGGAAAGCGCAATCTCCTACTCCAAGTCACTACAGATCACTGAGCATACTAGATTATGGGCTCATATCATGGATACCTTGCCCTTAGTAAATATGAATGCCACCACAAGGTCCATATCAAGAGTATATAAAGCCATGAGACCCCAAGCAAGGAGTATACCATCACCAGACAAACTGGCCCCTATATTCTTTGATTCAACCGTGCATCCCACTCCTCCTTTCTACCATACTGGTAACATATCTAGCAGTCCAACATCTCCAATTTTGGCTTCAGCAAAGCTTCTGGAGAAAATTTTAAAGAAGCTTCCTGCAAATACTGCACCTGGACATGACTTGATTACCTGCGATCTACTCCGGGTGTGCTACTCCAAAATGAGTCACTTACTTCTCCCATTCTACTCTATCTGTGCCCAACAATTGACTACCCCAAAGGCCTGGTCACAGGCAAATGTAATACCCTTATACAAAGGGAAGGGGAAACACTCACTCCCAGGTTCTTACCGGCCAGTTTCACTCCTGCCAACCTGCCGGAAAATCTTTGAGCTTATAATTGCAAGATCCTTGCAATCTCAACTATATCCATTCCATCCTTCTCAGTTTGGCTTCTTGCCCAAACTCTCCTTGGATATGGCTGTAGTGCTAAGCCATGATCATTCACTTCAATTCTCATTGCCAACCATTCTGTTTGACATTACTAAAGCCTTTGACTCTGTGGACAGAGCTCTGCTTTGGAGAAAGCTATTAGCAGTTACCACACTACCAATGACCCTTCTTGTACGTTCTCTATTTTGTGAGAACTCAGCCAAAATTTTGCATCCAAGTTGTACATCAGAGACTTATGAGGTTCCAAATGGAGTAGTCCAAGGATCTGTACTAGGTCCCTTACTATTTGTGATATTCCTACATGACTTTCCTTTATTTCCAAAAGGCCCCTCACCAGACTCTCCCTATCCACTACTAACTCTCTATGCGGATGATATCAAGATTGCTACTCCTAATCCCATAGCAGACACTGCCATCATTGAGAAGTACTTGGCTGCCAACAACCTCTCACTCTCAATTTCCAAGACAGTCCCAATTGGATGCACTACAACTATACAGAACACTACCATTCTGCCACAACAAACTGCAATATATCTAGGTCTGCCATTTTGTCAACATGGGATTGACTCAAAGCTCCACCTGAATAATAGGATCCGTCTTGCTCAACAGGCTCTCAAAAAGCTTCTGGTAGTAGTCACTCCAGACACTCCATTTCAAAAGATCCCTATACTTCTGAAGCAGTATGTACTGCCGGTACTTGAGTTTGGTCTCCACATTATACCCCTAACCTCCAGAGAACTTCACCGCCTGGATAAATTTCTCCATCAGTGTATCAGATCCTTGGTACCTTATCTTCCAGTATCTCCCTATATCCATGCAACTAATGGAGCCTTTGGCTTCTACCCATACCAAATCCAAATGGTCTATCTCCGTGCTTCCTTCCTAGTCAAACTTCAGAAATCACATAACCCCTCCATCAAACAATGGCTTCAATCTAACTCCTCCCTGAAATCTTCTTGCTGGCACACCCTGGTTGGCTCTGCTGTAGTAACAGAGCTTGCTTCAAAACTTCAAAAAGCTGAGAAACCAAGACTACTGGCTCAGGACCATCTAAGATCTATGTGGCAGAGCTACTTACAAGTCCACACACCTTTCCTACTACACCTAATCCCAGGCTGGGTTCCAGTCTTGGATTATATTGATCAGAAACATCTACAATTTGTACTTCCCCCAAAACCCCTGAATTTTATATTTACCCCTGATGAGCTTTACTTTATTGAAACAAACATTAGAGATGAAACAAAACATAAATTAGATTATTTATTAGAGAGGTTCTAGACCTCTTAATTGGCTTCTTTATTTGTACCTAGATTAGTTCTTAACTCAAATAAAGATTTCACCAACTTGGTGACTTTCCCTCCCCTAAGTAACTAAGTTCTCCTAGATTGGACATCTTGAACTCCTTAGATAGGCTGGATTTAGTTTCTTCCAATGTTTCTAGGTTATTGGTGGCTATAATAAGATCATCCACATATAGAGCTAATAGAACTGGATTGGCTCTATCTGGCTTATAGTATATACTATAGTCAGCATTACTCCTTTTGAAACTCAAAGATTCCAAATAAGAATCTATCTTGCAATTCCAGGCTCTTGGTGATTGTTTGAGACCATATAGTGACTTTTTAAGCTTGCAGACCAAATGGGGGTTATCTTGGTCAACAAACCCATCAGGCTGGTCCATATACACGTCCTCAGCAAGTTCTCCATTCAAAAATGCAGTTTTTACATCCATTTGATGAATAAAAAACTTATATTTGGCTGCAATAGCCAATATTAATCTGATGGAATTAAACTTGGCTACCGGTGCAAAGGTCTCAGTATAGTCAAGTCCTTTTGTTTGAGAGTATCCTTTGGCTACAAGTCTTGCTTTGTATCTTTCAATTGTACCATCAGCCTTGTACTTTGTCTTGAAGACCCATCTGCATCCAATTGATTTTCGGTTGATTGGTAATTTGACTAAGTCCCAAGTTTGATTTTCCATCAGGGCCTGATATTCCTCAGTCATTGCAGATCTCCAAAACTTCGTCTGAGGGCTATTTAGGGCCTCTTTTACAGTCTGGGGTTCATCAATATGGACTGAATAGGCATAGGCTAAGTTTGTACCCTCATTAATATAGTAATTTGGGCTATTTCTTGTCCGATTTGATCTCCGGGCATTTGATACTGGAATGATCACTTCTGGGATATTCCTGGGCACTGATTCTGGCTGAACCACGGTTGTAGAGTCCTCTGGAGTGAAAAAATTTTCATTGTTTTGCTCTGATTCAATCCTGACAATTGGTGGACTTGAGATCAAATTTTTGTCATCATCTGATGTCATTTTTTGTGAAAATTTTGAATTTTCATCAAACAACACATCCCTGGACTTGATCAGCTTCTTTGCTTCGGTATTGTAGAGTCTGTATGCCTTACTCTCATTGCAGTAGCCCAAAAATATGCATTTTACACTTTTTGGCTCAAATTTTGACTGATTTCCGGCCAGTTTTTTGGCATATGCTGTACACCCAAATATTCTTAGATGTTCTGCACTTGGTCTGTATCCATACCATGCTTCAAATGGAGTAGAATCACGAAGTATTCTGTTATAACTCCTATTTTTAAGATATACAGCAGTGGCAACTGATTCCGCCCAAAAATCATAGGATAATTTTTGATCATGGATCATAGATCTTGCCATATCAATTATTGATCTGTTAGCTTGTTCTGCTACTCCATTTTGCTGTGGGGAGTATGGTACAGTAGTCTCTTGCTTTATCCCATGAATTTTGCAGAAGTGAATGAAAAGTTTTGAGGTATATTCTCCTCCATTGTCAGAGCGTATTTTCTTGATTTTTTCACCAGTTTCTCTCTCCACCATGGCTTTAAACTCCCTGAGCTTAGACAGAGCTTCTTCCTTTCTCTCCATGAAGTAGACCCATGTGTATCTTGTATAATCATCAATAAAAGTGATTAAATACTTCATCCCGCCTAAGGATAAATTTTGTATAGGTCCACACAGATCTGAGTGAATTAGATCTAATTTTTTCTTAGTTTTGATTAACCCAGAGCTCTTGAACGGTTGTCTGGCTTGTTTCCCATATATGCAGGCTTCACAGTGCTCCAAATTAGCTGGGGGATCAATTTTCACTCCAGAAATTAGCTGATCTTTGATCATTTTACGCAAATAATCAAAATTGATGTGTCCAAATCTCCTGTGCCAAAGCATTGGTGTTTCTTCATTTAAGTTACTTATATTGGCTTCCAGATATGATGGAATATAAGTCAACTTGTATAGATTCTGATCTCTGATGCTCGAAGCAATATGGGCACCATTTTGATCAGTGATCCTGCATCCAGAATTGTCAAAACTGAAACTGAGTCCTTCTGCTGTGGCCTTGCTTACAGAGAGTAGGTTCTTGGCTATTTCTGGTACATAGAGTACTTCTTTAAAGGTCAGTGTATGGCTTCCTTCACTGCTTCTAAGGTTTACTTGGATAGTTCCTTCTCCCACTGCATCAAGTGTTCTATTGTCACCCATGAAAACCTTCTTAATTGGAATTTCTTGATATTGGGTAAAAAGTTCTTTTTGGTGTGTAAAGTGTTGAGAAGCTCCAGAGTCAATATACCACGTCTGAGAATCCTTGTTTGTGGTCATATTTAGTGCAGATATGAATAGTCTATCTTCAGTTGTTGCAGCATTTCCATATTCAGGCTTCTTTTGCTGATAATCTCTCTTTTTGAAACACCGGTCTGATGTGTGTCCTTTCCTTTTGCAGTAGTTGCAAAATAGGTTGCTGTTGCCTTTGTAGGGTCTTGGGTACCTCCTTTGTTGGTTATCATTGCTTATTAAAGCATTTTCTTCTTCCTTCTTATTGGCGCTTGATTTGCTTAATTCTTCATCCAGGAGCCTTCCATATACATAATTTAAGGTCAAATCTTCAGTTCTGGACTCTAGGGCTGATACAAGGCCCTGAAACTTGTCTGTCAGGCTATTCAGGATGGTAACTATCACATCCTCATCAGTAGTTGGTACGCCCACCGATTCCATCTCATCTACCAGCAGGGTAATTCTGATAATTAGATTTTTCATTTCTTCTCCTGGCAGCATCTTTGTAGTAAAGAATTTTCTTCTCAGATACATTTTCTTGGCAGCTGAACATGACTGGTAGGTGTCTTCTAATGCTTTCCAGGCATTCTTTGCCGTTTTTGCTCTTGAGCATTGAATTAGCAATTTGTCCTTGACATTAAGGCAAATGCAGTTAAAGGCACTTTGTTCTTTCTTCTGGTACTTTAAGGCTTCCTCTCCCACGTTTTTAGGAGGGCATTCTTCTCCCATGACAATATCCCAAAGGCCTCTTTCTTGCAACAGCATCTTCATCTTCACCTTCCACACTTGGTAGTTGGATCCATCCAACTTTCCAGCAGAGGGAAAAATTCCAGTAATAGCAGTAGTAGACATTGCAGAGAGTGACAGCTCGGGGCTCATAACCTGTTGTAAGAGTCTTGGAGATATTGGAAGTGATTGGGAGAACAAGTAGATTATGTGGTTTTCACTTAATGATTTATTGAATGTAAAAGTAGTATTTATACTTTTACATGGTCTTGGCATAACAAACACGTAGAATAGGTTAAGGAAGGTCCCAAGAACATGTGTGCAAGTTTGGGGCTGTTTGGACAACTTTGAGAATTTTCATGTTCTGGGTACCTGGTATTTTGGTGAAAATATTCTAAGTAAATCCCGACAAGGAATTTGGTCAGTATTCTCTAGAATTTGAGGGAAATGATCTAAGTGACTAAGTTAGGTGAATATTTAGGTGGAATTACAAATTTTTACAACACCCTCCTTGTCAGGTCTCTGTTTCTGGATCCACAAGCAAGAATTCTGCACCCAAGTGAGCAATCAGCTGTGTTCTCAGTTCCTAATGGAGTGGTTTAAGGCTCTGTGCTTGGTCCTATACTGTTTGCCATCTTCCTGAATGATTTCCCAAGACTCTCAGCTGACTGCCTGGTTACTCTCTTTGCTGATGACATCAGAATATCCTCCTCCAATGTGCAACAAGACTCCCAGACCATCCACCAGTATCTGCAGAAGAATAATCTCCAGCTTTCCATTGCAAAGACAGTTCCTTTGGGCTCTCCCATCAACTTGGAGAACTCCACTCTACCTGCTCAGGTTTCTTCTACATATCTTGGCTTTCCTTTCCTTTCTACTGGACTAGACTCTGGAGCACACCTGAAGAAGAGAATTATCCTGGCAAGACAGGCACTCCACAAGCTACTGGCTGTTACTCCTCCTACAACTTCAGCTCCCAGCTGCCTTCTTCTACTCAAGCCGTTTGTCTTCCCTGTCCTGGAATTTGGCTTACCACTTCTCTCTCTTACTTCTAGAGACTGCACTAAGCTTGACAAGTTTGCAGTATGGTGCATTACCTCCTTGGTGCCTCATTTGCCTGAATGCCCCTACAGACATGCTATTCTTGGTGCTTTTGGGTTTATGCCCTATAAGATCAGACTTCTCTACCTTGGAACCAGATTATACCTCAGACTTCACAACTGCAACAACCCACTGATTAAGGCCTGGAAGAGAACACACCACACTACACCTGGCTCCTGCTGGAGAACTATACTTGGAGATCCTGAAGTCAAGAAGTTTGCTGAATTTATTCTGCAGTCCGAAAAACCCAAGCTGGCCCACCTGAAGTACTTGACAGACCTTTGGCAGCAATATCTGCAGCAGCACACTCCCTTTATGATGAATGTCAACCCTTATCACATTCCCCTCATTAATGTTGTTCACAAGTCATTCTTACCTCTCTTGCTACCCCCCTTCCCACTGAACAGTGTCTTGAGCACTGAAGAACTATCATCACTTCTTATTAACTTACCTACTAATTCCCCTCAGCTACACACTCTTGTATCAAAGCTACAACAGTAGTACTGGCTTCTTTGTTTCAACTGAAATAAAGATTTCACCTGTTGGTGACTGTCTCCCCCCTAACCTTTTCCTAGCCCTTACTATAACACCTACACCCTAACCCTCAACCAGCTCTTCTTCCAGTCAATCTGACCACTGTCAGCAACCAGCAACTCCTGCCATTCATACTCTGACATACTCCCAAGCACTTCAAGCTCATCCAAAGCCAGCTGCCCTTTCAACAAGACAGTCACCTAAGCCAGTGCACCCTAAAGCTAGAAGAAGATTCCCTGTCAGCCCTGATACTCCTCCCACTGCCAATTGGGCTGTTTGCTATTTCAGAAATGCTGGCTATCTCCCAATTTCAGAACAACAAAATTACCTCAAGGTCCTAGGTATTCATATGCCTAAGATTATTAACATTCAGTACATTGCCAGGGATCTCTTGGAAGTTATTCTTGACAAAGATATTGTTGAAGATTTTACAGAAGAAGTCAAAAATATGCTGGATTGGGAGCTCTCAGAGCATATATTCAGACATCATTTGGACATTCCACTCTTTGTACCATTCTCTCTGGAGAAAGAACTCCTCAAAAGGTTTACCAGCTTGTTGAAAAACTCTCCTTACCTTCAAGTCACAAACTTCCTCAAGAAATACTACAGTGAACAAGCAGTTTTGCTACATTCTCCTCTAGACTTCAATATTGAGGATATTTGGGATACAGCAAAGTCCAAGTTTATCTTGTAGGCTTTCTGCATCTCAACTATTCTTATTCAAATTTGGCTTCTTTATTTATGATTTAAATAAAGATTTCACCCTGTGGTGATTATCATCCCCCCCCTAACCCTAAGGTTCCAGTCTTGGATTATATTGATCAGAAACATCTACAATTTGTACTTCCCCCAAAACTCCTGAATTTTATATTTACCCCTGATGAGCTTTACTCTATTGAAACAAACATTAGAGATGAAACAAAACATAAATTAGATTACTTATTAGAGAGATTCTAGACCTCTAAATTGGCTTCTCTATTTGTACTTAGATTAGTTCTTAACTCAAATAAAGATTTCACCAACTTGGTGACTTTCCCTCCCCCCTAACCCTAAGATCTCACCTGTTGGTGACTGTCTCCCCCCTAACCCTAAGGCAAACTTTTCCACCATTTGTGCCACTAATGCCTCAGTAGAATGGTGGAAACTGAAATCAATCTGGGCTTGAAGTCCAGCAATATCCTGATTTAGCTTTACAATATCACCCCTCCTCTGCTTAATCTCCTGGCACATATGTTGCAATATCTCATGGTGCAATGTTGTCCTATATTCCAGAAGCTCTTGTCAAACCTTTGATAATGCTTGGGAAACTTGGTTAACCGGCTGCCTGGTAGTGACAACAGCAACTTGCTCAGCATCATTCACATTTGCTGCAACACCTCCTTCACACTCCTCTTGGATTTGGCCACTTCCTTGCCCTCTTCCTCTTTTGCGCCCAGTTCTGCGTCCTCTTCCACATCCTTGTCCCCTTCCTTGCTCTCTTTGTACTCTACCTTCACTCCTGGCATCTACCTGGCTACTGCCTGCTTCCATGCTTCTTGTTTTTTATGAAGGATTATGTCTACTTTCTCCACTTTTATACTCATTTGGATGATGTTGGTGGCCCATTTATCATATCTTTCCTTTGAGGTTACTGAGCTTCTTGCTCCTATGTAACATCCATCTAGCCAGTATTTGAATCATTTGATGTACACATAGTTAACTTTATTCTGTTCTTATTAACACCCTTTTATTTTATTAATATGCAAAACTACATTGGCAAAATTATTTAGTTTCTGTAATTGTCAATTCTTGTTCCGTCTCTTGGCTGTGCAACTGTTTCTCTACCTGATCTAAGAAGTGATGCAATTGACTATCACTTAATTTATCAGTCTCTGCCTGATTCTCCTTCATACGCTTATAATCCAAATAAGCCACTTGGAGTACTTTATAGTGAGGCAAAGAAGAACTAAGCTGAAGTTCATTTTGGAACTGCTCAATTGCATTGGTTTGTTTTCTCCTCAGGGCAACTGAGTCATCTGCCAATTTTTTCCAAGTTTTCTCCAGGTATTTGGGACTTCCAAAGGTACCACTACCAGACTGGTAATTGTACTGCTCTTCTTGCCACAATCTTTGTCTATAGTAGACTCTTGGTCTTCCTTTGGAGCACAAGGACTGCTATGGTAGAGGCAGCTTCCTCTTTTGGTCTTGATCCCCAAGTAGCGGTCCTTAAGCTTTCCCCTCATGGCTTATTTATTGTCCGTGTTGGTGCTCTACTTGGTGGAGTGTCAGTGAGTGCTGTTCAACTACTAGTTGTTCTCTTCTGTCCTGTAGATTTATATTACTTTCATATACACTTACTTCATCACATTTCACTTTTGCCTCTCTTGTGACTGTACTCTGGTTTCATTCCTTGATGGCTAGACAAAACCAAGACCACCACATATTGGGTGCGGTGGTTTAGTGATCAAAGAGCAAGCTATTGATGCTAATATTGATTTTGAGCATATTGTCTAGGAATATCATGGAACCAACTAAAGTAAATAGTTACTCAATAATTCACATTGTACCAATATTTGCGCATCAATACTTGCTAACAACAAAGCAATACTTTTCTATGATGTTCCATTCCCACACGGCTGTTTGTTGATAGTCCCTACAATACACAAGTGAGCGTTTAAAGTAAGCATCCACACTACTTTCTGGGGGTATGGTTACCGCACACTATGAAAGTGCGTTAGGGACTCATGTAAAACTATTGTGATGAAAAATAAAAGCACTTTATTACCGCACAGCTGATGATTGATGACTCCTGCTAGACACAAGTAAACATAGCAAGTGGGTATCCTTAAAACCTGTTGGGGTATGGTTACCGTGCACTATGAAAGTGCGTTAGGGATTCATACAAAACTAGTATGATGAAAAATAAAAGCATTTCAGTATCACACAGCTGATGATTGATGGCTCTTGTTAGACACAAGTAGACGTAGCTAGTGGACATCCTTAAAACCTGTTGGGGTATGGCTACTGTGTACTTCCAAAGTGCGTTAGGAACTCATGTAAAACTATCATGATGAAAAATAAAAACACTTTTGTACTATGTGGCTAAGTTTTACGATTCCTGCAGGATACATGTGCACATAGAACACAAGTAGTAGTTGCAATGGTGTCAAATAAAGTTTCTATTATAGCCATAATATATATTGAACTTTGGGATACACTTTATATTTGGTAAAAGCAATTGGGTTACAGAAAATTTGTATTGGCCATGAATTTTTTATCATATTAGGGCCGTGCAATTTATGGTGCCCAAAGCTTATCAAAATATGGGATTGTGGCCAGTTTGGGATGATTCCCATTAATTATTAGATATACATTAAAAGTAACAATTTATTAATTAAACAGTCATTAAGATTTATACAGAGCATATGGACAGTACAGGGAGATAAATATTGGCCTAGACTTGCCCACTATATGAGCAGACAATGTGCCAATTGTAGGGTTGTTGTGCATCAACATTTAAAACTTAGCCAATTTTACTCCGTTTGAAAATCTAGTACCCTAACTGATTTTCCCTAACCCAAACATAACAAATCCCAGTTACAGTTTATTTTATCCCACCTCAGAATCTATTTTTAGCTATCACACCTGATCTATTTCCAAATGGTCATTACGTTATCAACCTATCTGCCAAGCCTTCCCAGGTGATTAGTCATCTGAGATCTATCCAACCACTGTGCAGTTGCCAAGACATCAGTTGATTGATGATGTAATTTTCATTTATCTTATGCACCTATGAACACCCAAATTGATTTCAATCAATCCAGTCCCTTGGCGCTGACTAATTCAACTTGATCAGAAAAGTATAAATAAAGTTTACTGAACCTTTTGGTTTAGTGTGTGTCTCAACGAAATTAAGATTCTGTCTCAGCAAAAATAAGAATCCAACAATTCCGTTCTAGTTTCTATCCAAGCCTAGTATATCTAGCACTCCAAAGAACACCAAGCCTAGCCTGCCTAGCAAACAAATATCATTGCCTTTATAGCCAACCCAGCTATATCCAAGACCAATATTAGATCAGAATCTTTCTGCTAATATTTCCGCCACTCTCTGACAATTCTAAGATTCTGCACTTAATTGTCCCTTTGGTTCAGTTAAATCATTCAAGAGTTTTATTACACTTTCTCTTGGATACAACAAGGGTAAAAATATTTATGGTTAGGGTGATAAGGGTTATGAGGAGGAATTCTAACCCTAAGGGACCAGAACTAAGAATGAGAGAAAAGTAATCCAAAGGGAATTTAAAAAGTATGGGAGCAGTATGGGGGATTGCATCCCCCAAACCCCTTGCTTTTTTATGCTCTAGGGGACTGTTTCTTCCAGACCCCCTGCTCTTCTAACCTTTTCCTAGCCCTTACTATAACACCTACACCCTAACAAGTTTGCAGTCTGGTGCATTACATCCCTGGTGCCTCATCTGCCTGAATGCCCCTACAGACATGCTATTCTTGGTGCTTTTGGGTTTATGCCCTATAAGATCAGACTTCTGTACCTTAGAACTGGATTATATCTCAGACTTCACCACTGCAACAACCCACTAATCAAGGCCTGGAAGAGAACACACCACACTACACCTGACTCCTGCTGGAGAACTATACTTGGCAATCCTGAAGTCAAGAAGTTTGCTATATTCTGCAGTCAGAAAAACCCAAGCTGGCCTACCTGAAGTACTTGACAGACCTTTGGCAGCAATATCTGAAGCAGCACACTCCCTTTATGATAAATATCAATCCTTATCTTATTCCCCTCATTAATGTTGCTCACAAATCATTCTTACCCCTCTTGCTACCCCCCTTCCCACTGAACAGTGTCTTGAGCACTGAAGAACTATCATCACTTCTTGTTAACTTACCTACATATTCCCCTCAGCCACACACTCTTGTATCTGTTGTAAAGTTTGTATTTCCACCTAAATATTCACCTAACTTAGTCACTTAGATCATCACCTTCAAATCCTAGAGAATACTGACCAAATTCCTTATCGGGATTTACTTAGAATATTTTCACCAAAATACCAGGTACCCAAAACATGAGAATTCTCAAAGTGGTCCAAGCAGCCCCAAACTTTGCACACATGTTCTTGGGACCTTCCTTAACCTATTCTACATGTGTGTAATGCCAAGACCATGTAAAAGTATAAATATTATTTTTACATTCAATAAATCATTAAGTGAAGACCACATAATCTACTTGTTCTCCAAATCACTTCCAATATCTCCAAGACTCTTACAACAGTATCAAAGCTATAAAAGTAGTGCTGACTTCTATGTTTCAACTGAAATAAAGATATCACCTGTTGGTGACTGTCTCCCCCCTAGGTTCTCTATTTAAAAATGCAGCTTTTACTTCCATTTGATGTATAAAAAACTTGTATTTGGCTGCAATTGCCAATATCAATCTGATGGAATTAAACTTGGCTACCAGTGCAAAGGTCTCGGTATAGTCAAGTCCTTTTGTTTGAGAGTATCCCTTGGCCACAAGTCTTGCTTTGTAACTTTCAATTGTACCATCAGCCTTGTATTTGTCTTGCAGACCCATCTGCATCCAACTGATTTTTGGTTGATTGGTAATTGACTAAGTCCCAGGTTTGATTTTCCATCATGGCCTAATATTCCTCAGTCATTGCAGATCTCTAAAACTATTTCTGAGGGCTATTTGGGGCCTCTTTTACAGTCTAAGGCTCATCAATATGGACTGAATAAGCATAGGCTAAGTTTGTACCCTCATTGATATTGTAATTTGGGCTATTTCTTGTCTGATTGGATCTCCAGGCATTTGACACTGGAATGATCACTTCTGGGATATTCCTGGGCACTGATTCTGGCAGAACCATGGTTGTGGAGTCCTCTGGAGTGAAAAAATCTTCATTGTTTTGCTCTGATTCAATCCTGACAATTGGTGGACTTGGGATCAGATTCTTGTCATCATCTGATGTCATTTTTTGTGAAAATTTGGAATCTTGATCAAACAACACATCCCAGGACTTGATTAGCTTCTTTGCTTTGGTATTGTAGAGTCTGTATGCTTTACTCTCATTGCAGTAGCCCAAAAATATGCATTTTACATTTTTTGGCTCAAATTTTGACTGATTTCAGGGCATATGCTGCACACCCAGATATTCTTAGATGTTCTGCACTTGGTCTGTATCCATACCATGCTTCAAATAAAGTAGTATCACAAAGTATTACGCTATAACTCCTATTTTTAAGGTGTAAAGCTGTGGCAACTGGTTCCACCCAAAATTCATAGGATAATTCTTGATCATGGATCATAGATCTGGCCATGCTAATTATTGATCTGTTATCACTTTCTACTACTTGATTTTGCTGTGGGGAGTATGGCACAGTAGTCTCTTGCTTTATCCCATGAATTTTGCAGAAGTGGATAAAGAGTTTTGAGGTATATTCTCCACCATTGTCAGAGCATATTTTCTTGATTTTTTCACCAGTTTCTCTCTCCACCATGGCTTTGAACTCCCTGAACTTAGACAGAGCTTCTTCCTTTCTCTCCATGAAGTAAACCCACAGGTATCTTGTATAATCATCAATAAAAGTGATTAAATACTTCATTCCACCTAAGGATAAATTGTGCATAGGCCTGCACAGATCTGAGTGAATTAGATCTAGTTTTTCTTAGTTTTGATTAATCAAGAGCTCTTGAACAGCTGTCTGGCTTGTTTCCCATATATGCAGGCTTCACAGTGCTCCAAACTAGCTGGGGGATCAATTTTTACTCTGGAAATTAGCTGATCTTTGATCATTTTGCACAAATAATCAAAATTGATGTGCCCAAATCTCCTGTGCCAAAGCATTGGTATTTCTTCATTTAAGTTACTTATACTGGCTTCCAGACATGATGGAATATAAGTCAGCTTGTATAGATTCAGATCTCTGATACCTGAAGCAATATGGACACCATTTTGATCAGTGATCTTACATCCAGAAATGTCAAAGCTCAAACAGAGTCCTTCTGCTGTGGCCTTGCTTACAGATAGTAGGTTCTTGGCTATTTCTGGTACATAAAGTACTTCTTTAAAGGTCAGTGTATGGCTTCCTTCACTGCTTCTTAGGTTTACTTGGATAGGTCCTTCTCCCACTGCATTAAGTGGTCTATTGTCACCCATGAATACCTTCTTAATTGGGATTTCTTGATATTGGGTAAAAAGTTCTTTTTGGTATGTAAAATGTTGAGATGCTCCAGAGTCAATACACCATGTCTGAGAATTCTTGTTTGTGGTCATATTTAGTGCTGATATGAGTAGTCTATCTTCAGTTGTTGCAGCATTTCCATACTCAGGCTTTTTCTGCTGACTATCTCTCTTTTTGAGGCACCAATCCAATGTGTGTCCTTTCCTTTTTCAGTAGTTGCAAAACAGGTTGCTGTTGCCTTTGTAAGGTCTTAGGTACCTCCTTTGTTGGTTATCATTGCTTATTAAAGCATTTTCTTCTTCCTTCTTATTGGCGCTTGATTTTCTTAATTCTTCATCCAGGAGCCTCCATATATGTAAGTTAAGGTCAAATCTTCAGTTCTGGACTCTAGGGCTGATACAAGGCCCTGAAACTTGTCTGTCAGGCTATTCAGGATGGTAACTATCACATCCTCATCAGTAGTTGGTACGCCCACAGATTCCATCTCATCTACCAGTGGGGTAATTCTGTTAAATAGATTTTCATTTCTTCTCCTGGCAGCATCTTTGTAGTAAAGAATTTTTGTTTCAGATACATTCTCTTAGTAGCTGAACATGACTGGTAGGTGTCTTCTAATGCCTTCCAGGCATTCTTTGCTGTTTTTGCTCTTGAGCATTGAATTAGTAATTTGTCCTTAACATTAAGGCAAATGCAGTTAAAGGCACTTTGTTCTTTCTTCTGGTACTTTAAGGCTTCCTCTCCCGCATTTTTAGGAGGGCATTCTTCTCCCAAGACAATATCCCAAAGGCCTCTTTCTTGTAGCAGCATCTTCATCTTCACCTTCCACACTTGGTAGTTAGATCCATCCAAAATTTCAGCAGAGGGGAAACTTCCAGTAATAGCAGTAGTAGTCATTGCAGATAGTGCCAGCTCGGGGCTCATAATCTGTAGTAGGAGTCTTGGAGATATTGGAAGTGATTGGGAGAACAAGTAGATTATGTGGTTTTCACTTAGCAATTTATTGAATGTAAAAGTAGTATTTATACTTTTACATGGTCTTGGCATAACAAACACATAGAATAGGTTAAGGAAGGTCCCAAGAACATGTGTGCAAAGTTTGGGGCTGTTTGGACAACTTTGAGAATTTTCATGTTCTGGGTAAATATTCCAAGTAAATCCTGACAAGGAATTTGGTCAGTTTTCTCTGGGATTTGAAGGTAAAGATCTAAGTGACTAAGTTAGGTGAATATTTAGGTGGAATTCCGAATTTTTACAACAAAAAGGAGATCACTCGAGAAAAGTATATTTATTGCATGGAGAAAGTATTATCAAGAGCTCTAAGTCACACAGGGCATTTAAATTACAAGATGGAGTAACATGAATAGTTGCTTATTCTCTACCACGAACATACTGAGCAACAATACTGGTGAAGTACTCTCCCTGGTGAACAGCTACCTCCAATTCCTTGGCGGATGGCATTCTTGAGCCATCTCCATTGGCAATGGTCCCGGCACCATAAGCACTTCCACCAATCACCTCGCTGTTGTCACTCAGGTGTGGTGAGGTGAAGCCCAATGGCACGTAGATGATCCCATGGTGGGTAAGGGTGGTGAGGGAGGTCAAGGCTGTGGTCTCTTGGCCACCGTGTTGGGATGCGGTGGAGAAGAAGAAGGTGGCCATCTTCTTGGCGTAGGCACCGCGAGCCCAGAAGGCACCAGTAGCATCCCAGAATGCTCTCCATTGGCCTGGCATGGCTCCGTATCTGGTGGGTATACCGAAGATGAGGCCATCAGCCTCCTCCATGAGCTCTGGTGTGATCACTGGAATGTCGGGCTTGGGTGGAGCATGCATCTTGTCAAGAATCTCCTGCGACAGGGTCTCGGGCACCTGGAAGATTGACACCTCCACATTGTCGACCTTCTCAACACCCTCCTTGATGGCAAGGGCGAGTTTGTAGATGTGATGGTAGACGGTGTGGATGATGATGAAGACCTTTGTCTTTTGGGAAGCCATGATGCAGAGTGATGGTTGAGAGAGTAGTAGTGAGAGATGCGCCACTTGTTTGATAGTGTTTGGTGACGCTTCTTGGCATGCTTTATATAGGCACTCAGAGTTTGAGCGCTCCTCCATCGGAGTATTTCTCTATTTCTAAGCTTTCCAACGGATTATGTCGGGTGAATTCGGATAAATTGCGATTAATTTCATGATATTGTATTACATAATTTGCAAAATCGCATAGCAGCATTAAGCAGCAACCTAAGGAGTATTATGAGCTCTGTATTAACCAGATTCAAGTCGCACTCTGATGTGATATACATTTCAGAAGTAGTCACACACAGCAATGTCACTTGATGTCAGGTACATTTGGTGTATAGGTTGACATGGCGACAAACGCATTGGTACGTATTTTTTGGGATTAATTTCAAATGCTATCTGACGATTTCCCCATACAGGTGTAATATCCGATCACATCCTGTCAATTGGGATAATGCTCCGGGGCACGAATATTCGGATTCAGATTTGACAATATAAAGCATGTCAAGTAGTATCACCAAACACTATCAAACAAGTGGCGCATCTCTCACTACTACTCTCTCAACCATCACTCTGCATCATGGCTTCCCAAAAGACAAAGATCTTCATCATCATCCACACCGTCTACCATCACATCTACAAACTCGCCCTTGCCATCAAGGAGGGTGTTGAGAAGGTCGACAATGTGGAGGTGTCAATCTTCCAGGTGCCCGAGACCCTGTCGCAGGAGATTCTTGACAAGATGCATGCTCCACCCAAGCCCGACATTCCAGTGATCACACCAGAGCTCATGGAGGAGGCTGATGGCCTCATCTTCGGTATACCCACCAGATACGGAGCCATGCCAGGCCAATGGAGAGCATTCTGGGATGCTACTGGTGCCTTCTGGGCTCGCGGTGCCTACGCCAAGAAGATGGCCACCTTCTTCTTCTCCACCGCATCCCAACACGGTGGCAAGAGACCACAGCCTTGACCTCCCTCACCACCCTTACCCACCATGGGATCATCTACGTGCCATTGGGCTTCACCTCACCACACCTGAGTGACAACAGCGAGGTGATTGGTGGAAGTGCTTATGGTGCTGGAACCATCACTAATGGAGATGGCTCCAGAATGCCATCAGCCAAGGAATTGGAGGTAGCTGTTCATCAAGGAGAGTACTTCACCAGTATTGTCGCCCAATATGTTCGTGGCGGTTCGTCAAAATGATTTGTATTTTCCCGAACGTTCGTATAAACATTTCCATAAACCCAAAACTGGGATTTTCTTCTAAACTATCATCCAGCAATAGCATAAATAATATGATCATTCTAATACTTCAGACCACGATGAGCTCACCCACTTGACAAACCATCATAAAATTAAGAACAAAAGTGTCGAGGACTTGTATTTATTAGTTATGAAAGACCAAACAGGAGTTTTGGGGTATACTGTGGCGTTATATGGCAACTTTACATGGTGAGTTCCATAATAGCGTTGACGATATCACCCTTGTTGGCCTTAAGAGCCTTGACAGCCTTACCACGAGAAACGTTGGCTTGTTGCATAACAAGTTCAATGTCCTTGGCTTCAACACCTTCCTCATCAACATCTTCCTCCTCCTCGGCTTCCTCAGCAGCGGGAGCGGCTTCAACGGCAGTTTCAGCTTGGGCAGCAGCAGCTTGTTCAGCGGCGAGTTGTTGAGCAGCGGCGGCCTTGGCAGCAGCATTGAGATCTTCGATCTTGCACTCACCGAAAACAACATAGGTGTCGGAGTTTCCGCTCTTGTAGACCTCGGGTTGGGCAATAACGAACAAAATGTTTCTGGGGCGGCAGAAAGTGACACGGTTGATACCGTCGACAGGCTTCAAGCCGAGCTTAGCCATGGCCTTACGGGCCTTCTTCTCGGTACGGCTGTGGATGGTTTGATCGGCGTTGGTTTCACCCTCAACATCACTGTCGATTTCCTCGACCTTGACGTCCTCAACGACTTCTTCGACGGTAGGTTGCTGTTCAGTAGTGGCCATTTCTAAGACAGAAGAAAATTAAAATATGCATCGTGACAAAGGTTGATGGCATCCATTGTATTCGAGATCCATCCATCTCTGCGTAAAACAGAAAGAAAAATATCGAGATTACTTACTAGTAATTCCCTTGGCTGATAATGCTAAGTGAGTAGAAAGAATGAAGGCTATTTTGTGGATGTCTATATTCCATGCGGTGTTCCCGTCATCAAAGATTTTTCACATCAATACTCGGAGCATCAATTTTACGTAGCTCAATCAAATTCATCTACGATGATTCTACTCGACCTCCCATTGGCCAATAAATTCCCCTCAAATCCCAACGATTGGAGTAATGCTAATCAAACTGACAGCCACGTCCAACTTGCATGAACACATCTAGGCACATTACGGACAAGCAAATATCTCAAAGCAGACTGATACAATGAATGATGTATTATAATATCTACGATGGTTCAGTTTATTGATAAAAAATACATACAATGTCAATTAATTCTCACCGTCTTTCTTGAAGACGTAGGTGAGTCCACATTTACCGCAGTATTGACGGTCATGATGCCAGGCCATGAAGACACCGGCACCACATTCGGGAGATGGGCACTCACGTCTAAGACGAGTGATCTTGCCATTTTCATCAACCTTATAATACTTAAGAACAGCCAACTTCACCTTCTTGTGCTTGTGCTTGATCTTCTTGGGGGTGGTGTAACTATATTGAAGCCAAGATTAGTACACACTTGTTTCCATACTACACCTGGTAGAGAAAGAGTCGTCAGACACAAGTAAAGATTACTTACGTCTTCTTCTTTCTCTTCTTGGCACCACCACGAAGGCGAAGAACCAAGTGAAGAGTGGATTCTTTTTGAATGTTGTAATCAGAAAGGGTACGGCCATCTTCAAGTTGCTTGCCAGCAAAAATCAAACGCTGTTGATCAGGAGGGATGCCTATGGGGAATCCGCTAGTTAGCCATCGAATGGATGGATACTTTCGCGCTCATTACCAACCTTCTTTGTCTTGGATCTTTTGCTTAACATTGTCGATGGTGTCGGAAGACTCAACCTCGAGGGTGATAGTCTTGCCTGTCAAGGTCTTGACAAAAATCTGCATGATAAAATCAGGCCTTCACGAAGAGAGAAGGTGTTTTTTCCGAAGGATGATAGTTTTATGTTCGAATATTCCTCGGGAAACCGATCGAAAAAAATCACGTGGATGCCCTTGCTCAGCGGTGGATCTGCTGGGGTAGCTAACCCTAACCCTCATTAGGACTAAATATATATTATCCCAGTCGAAATGGAACATTTTATTAAGGATATATCGAAATATGCGGTCATTAACACTTACTGTACGATAATATATTACCATTTGGTTGGTTTACCAGTGGCTTCGATAAATGAGCCGAGTTTAGTGCTATTGCAAATGACAGCAATTTAATTTGATAAGCACCAATAGTGCCTAGAATATATGGGTACCTAGTCACGAGGGTGCACTGGTATTCTCAGCCACATCTGCCTGGACCACTGTTATGGACAGCACACATGCGTCACGGTACCAGATGACGAAAGTGTACGAACAATATAAAAGTTGATGTTGACTGGTCAAATCTTCATACTCGTTATTTTCATGAATTCCACAGAACTCAAAGCAGGACACCCCCCAGCCACCAAGGCCGCCGGTGTCAGACATAAGGAAGGTAAAGAAACCCCTGCCCCTCTTAAGAAGAACGACCATCAGAGAATAGACTCTTCGCAGAACAGCTTCGACGACGAAGAGGTCCAACATCAACGCCGGAAAAGTCTACGCGAACATGAGCTCGAGGCGCAAATCGCGGCGGGCCAGAGAGCCCACCAACTGGAGCAGAACCGAACTCCAGTAGCACCTCCGAAGAACCAGGCCAGAGAAAAGATTACTCAACCTAGACTTCAAAATCATTAAATCGCATGCACCCTCCCTGTTAAATACTTTGCGGGCCATTTCTAATTTCACTGAATTCTTCTGTTTAGTTATGTCAGTCCAACTACTTCATTCTCTTTAGCTTCAGTTCCATTACTTCCAGGTACATTTCCTATGAATGCTTCTGGATGTAAATAAAGTAAATTGTACAAACTAAAGAATGCCAGATTTCTGGTTGCACTTCGATATATTGAGGGGAATTTCAGTAGCGACACATCCGGTGAAATACACAGATGGTTAATTATATACATTATCAAAGTAGGAGGAAATATATAAAGAGCTCATAGTAACGGTAGATCGTATCAATTGTGCTGGTGGGTAAACAACATCAGCTACTTAAGGGCAAGGTTCTCCAGCAATTTGCCACCCAGGTATCCACTTTTCCAACGGTATGCTCGGAAAACTCCAACAGGCCAGTCAACTCACTCAAAAGCCTAAACAGCTGGTTATTGACGATCTGTTTGTCGGCCGCGACGTTGTTCATTTTGACGGGGATGCTGAAGAAGATCCTACTCAGCTGAATACTGAGCCGAAGTCGGCCAAACACATCAAAGTACGAAAGAGTACGAAGCTCGCTCTGGATCTCGTAGATCTTCATCACCTCGAACTTGACCTCATTGAGGTACTTCCCGGCAACTATAGCATCAAATGCGATGTGAGTAAACGGATATTCAGCACCACACAACACAACCGTAATCACCTAAGAACCCTTCCCTCACTTGGGCAAAGAGCTGATTGGCTTTCTCCTTGTCAATATTGAGATCTGGGTTTTGGATGTTTATGAATTCTGGTATGTTTGATTAGTGGCATTATCAGCAGACTGGATACCGATACAATACTTTACCTACGATTGAGAGCAAATGCTCAAAATCTCCGTCCATAAACTCATTGAATATCTGAAGCAGCGCACTAATCAGAGTCTCGTCACTGCTCAGGCTGTTAATCTTTGTTCCATTCTGGTCGTAACTTCTTCTGCTGTTGGAATTCGATAATGTCTCGTAGGCGGTTGAGATTTCTAGGTGGTCCAATGTTAGGATAGAGCAAACCAAGTGGCTTGGAGAGGTTCACCTACTTTGAAATGCTTCAGTAGCCTTGGAAATTCCTGGGAGTTTGTCAGGATGGCATATTCTACTCCTGGAAATATATGCTCTGCGGATTTCCTCTGTGGAAGCGGTGTTTACTACACCAAGGATCGTGTAGAGATTACTTTCAGCCAGGATCTCCTCCACTAAACGTAGTGCCTCCCGTCTAGAAAGCTTTGATTTATGAGCAGATGCCGAGCTTGAATTATCACTGTGGATATGTGCCGTGGTCATATTTGCAAGAGAAGGCTTCTGTACAAAGTCGACGGCGGAACAATAGTAAAAGAGAGTATGCGGGGGTGAAGGAGATATGAGAAAGTCTACATAATCAGTGAGAGAATTCATTGTCAACTTGAAATAACTAGAGGACTGCTAAATCATCGGAATCACATGAAGGCATTGTAGCAGTAGGGTAACCTTAATCATGTATAGTAGGCTCATTGTCCATATTGCATCAGTCTAGGGGGATGGATGACGATTGGAGGCCAAGAAACAGACATGAAACAACGGCAACCCTAACCCAAGCATCAACCCTTGAAACGATGGTAGCCCTAACCCAAGCGTATGACTAATTCACCATCCATCCATGTTACATTTGTCGCATATGCAGCACAAGATCTCCCATTGAATGTGAATTATTTGCGCTCTTCATCGGGTTTTAAATGGTTTTGGCAAGCGTATTGGCATGGTGTGGGTGGCCCGATTTGGATATCCATCGGAAGCAAGCAATGGATCCCATCCGTTGTCGCTGGAAGCTAGTTGAACGTGGTTAAAGCGTACTCATGTTATGCCCGAGTTCCGTGTAAGAAGCAATACATTTATACAATCAGGAAATAATCTGTGGCTCTAATGCTATTTTAGGCATTTGGATCAATCTTATCGGGGCTCGCTAGATGATTGGTGTTCTGTCAGCTATGTGAAAAAGTGATAAACAGTTGCTAATCGGTAGTTTTTGTGGTGTGAGGTTTCTCTCGTTTATAAAATACCTCCCAAGAGCCTCGGTCCCTGGTGTCCTGTCAAAGTAATTTAGTTGTGATATTTTGGTTCGATAACACACCTCGATTTTCTTAATACCTACGTTATCTCGTAAAGTTTGAAATGACTGTTCCTGACTTGTTCCACCAGCGCTATGTGTTTCCCAGACATAAACTAAGGCCTACACTCAGAGGTACACCCAAATAATATTCTTTTAACCAGTGACGAGGCTATCCCCACGAACCATTCATGACTCCAGTCATTTTTCCTTTTCATTTCACCGACCTTGTCGACAAAACTTGCCATTGTTTTCTAAAATCCAACTCGCTTAACCTTTTTAGACGAGTCAAAGATACCGCTAGTCCTTGTTGCTTGCGGATCTTTCTCCCCCATTACGTATTTGCATTTACGGATGTTTGGTAAGATTCAAGACGTTCAGTTTCCTTGTCTTTCCCTGGGCTAAGTTGTTTTTTGTTGGTCTAGAAATGGCCAAAGATCAGATAGAAGAAGAGGGGAAATATGAGCTACTTGGTGGCTACTTTTCTCCTGTTAATGACAACTACGGCAAACAGGGACTCGCACCTGCTGTCCACCGTGTCCGTATGTGTGAAATTGCAGTTGACGCCACTTCAGATTGGATTATGGTAGACTCTTGGGAAGCAATGAATCCTAGCTATCAAAGGACTGCCGTGGTGCTGGATCACTTCAGCGAGGTTTTGAATGGAGCGGAAGGTGGTGGTGTTCTACTCTCGGATGGTACGCATGGCAGTAGTGGGACACTCTATATTTACTTACTAACAGTTGTGCCAATATATAGGACAAGTGAAGCCTATCAAAATCATGCTCTTGGCAGGAGGAGACTTGATTGAGTCATTCGGTATCCCTAATTGCTGGGCTGTAAAGGATGTAAGCCTGTCTTATCACACGCATCTGTCTTGCATCACCAAACTCAATGGCCTTGATTTCAGTTGCACCACATTCTCGGTTCCTATGGATGCGTTATCGTAGAACGTACCGGCGCAGATGTATTCAATTTCTTGTTGTCGCATGACGTGCTCAATCGATACAGGGTTTGTCCATTCCCATTGAAAGCAGATTTCTCACAGAAACGATATTTACATGGATAACATTAGAAAAACGTACGCGTGGTTAAGCAATTGATCCACAACGACATCAGCTCTACCAAGATCAGGTATGTCTCAAGGAACATATCTCGTTAGCGACTGTCAGACTAAGCCAGTGATTGCATTTAGATTGTTTATCAAACGTGGGATGTCCATCAAATACCTCTTGCCAAACTTGGTGATCGACTACATCTCGCAGCATAAACTCTATCTGGGTTAATCGGTTGTATCACTGGCCAACCTTTTCTTTGCCTTCCTCGTGTTTGCTATAGATTCTGGAAAATCAATTCACTGGCTTTGTACATTTAATTAAATACGCAATCTTATCAATAAATCTAGAGGCTTTTCCTGAGAATGATGATGCTTGCATTAGGCGCAAATTCTTTGCAACAATATGTCTCCCCAGATACCGGCGAATATCAATCCACCAAGCTGCGTATTCGATGTAAATTTGGCCCAACAGCTCTGGGTGCTATTGTAATCCACAGTCTTCAATTGCCAAGCATAGTGAGCAGCCGCTGCCGATAAGCCCATGTAGAATGGAAGTCCGTGCCCGTTCATATAGCCGGCCAATCCTAGCAAACCCACACTGCTGACCGCGAACCCGGTCAGCCATTCGGGAGTCTTTTCTCCGAACCGAAGTGCTGTGCTTTTCACTCCAATCTGAATATCGTCTTTTTTATCCTAACGATCAACATTAAGCATCAGTCCACCAACTCGCGACATTTCGGTATAAAATACTGACTTGATGCGCATAAATGGTGTCATAGAACAGGGTCCAATACACTCCTGAGACATAGAGCGGCAGAGTAACTTCCCAGTTGCTGCTTCCAACCATAGCTGACCAGCCAAGTAAGGCTCCCCAATTGAAGGCGAGTCCTGGGAAAAAGGCGACGCATTAATGTATTTTCACTTTGGGCGGAAAGGTTGGATACATACCAAGAACCACCTGTGGCCAATAGGTAACTCGTTTCATAAGCGGATAAGTGATAACCAGTCCCATCGAGGAAGCACCTAAAAGGATACTGACAAAAGCTCTAGGCTGGCATGTAGCAAGCTATTTTGTGTCTGAATGGCTAACCTGTACATGTTGAGCTGGGTGAGGACACCCAATCCCGCACTAAGCTGTAAACCAAGGAAACACAATGCTTGGAACTGGGTAACATCCCCTGACGCAATTGGTCTTGTTTTGGTTCGTTCGACCTGCAGCGCATTAGCTACCTCACTCCAATCAGTTATGAGGAAGTGCATCTTATTCTTACCCTGTTATCGAAGTCTTTATCCCACATATCATTGATTGTGCATCCAGCACCACGCATAATCACTGCTCCAATACCAAATAATGCCATCATTTTAAGTGAGTCTTGGATTGGTAAATTGTGAGCGAAGGTGGCCATCGAAATACTCCAAGCTATAGACTCCATCAGAACCTTTGTTACCAGAAGAAAACAAAGAGTAAACACTTACTACAAGGCCAATAAAGCAACCAAGTTCCAATGGGCTTGTCAATTCGAGTCAAGTAGGCATAGGGTGCAATAGAACTTGGTAAGCGGTCAATCCAAGTGGAGTACACATTTTTCTTCGGCTGTGCCTCAGGTTGTTCCTGTTCCGTGCTGGTTTTGGTCGAAAAAGTCAAGCATTGGGTGAATGCAGGCCGGCTCTTTGTAAACACATGAGGGCGTATAGTAGATAGGCCGGAAGAGAATTTCGAGAGCAAAGCTCTTTGGTGAAAGGCACGCAATGGTAGTACCTTGCTTCCGGGAACCAAGCCTCGTGTTAACACTGACGGGATTGGTTGCAGTCTACCGGCTAAATAAGCTGGGCGTAACGAACGTGCACAGTTGAAGAAAGACATCAGGGAATACTCTCGAGAGGTGGTCTTACTGAAAAGATGCTTCTCCAGTTTGTGTGGGAAGAAACAAATTTTCCATTGCCGCACAGTCGGCAATTGATTTTCACATAGCCGATATCTGCGACATTGACTAAAAAAGGCAATGTTACCGACATTATAGCATCTGGCCAGGAACTATATCCAACTTCGAGGTCAGTAGCAGAGGTGTACACGTGCAGTTATTTCGCAACACCACAAATGTAGCAACTGTGGACTCGTATTTTTATTAAATTACAAATTTGACGGCACTACAGGAAAGATCAATTCAAACAAATACATTCTATATATAGTCTAGTTTTTCTTTCTTCTGGCCGCCGCGGCCAATTTATGTTTCTTGGTCTTGGCTTGTTCAACCTTTCGAGCCCTTTTGCTCTCATAACGGAATTTCTTTGGCTTTGGCTTAGGAAGTCTAGCTGGTTTAGCTGTAGTAGCTTCTGGAGTCTCTACCTATAGAATCACCCTGTTTTAGAAATCGAAGCCTGGCGCAACTATGAACATAGCATCTTGAATAGTACCTTTGGTACTTTAGGTGCAGGTGCAGGCTCCTCCGTATCCGAATCCATTTCAGTGATCACCGTAACGGTAGTTAAAGTGCTGGGTGTACGATACTCGGATTGTGTGTTGGTCTCGTTATCGTCTTCCTCTTCTTCATTTCCATCTTCCAAGTCATCAGCGTCTTGCACTGTCGAGTGATTTTAATATATGCCATCGGGCTGTCCATACAATACTCTAAACAAACTTACCAACATTAAAGCTGGCATTAAATTGCCTCAACTTCTCTTCTGCCAAATCTCTAGCTGCTTGACGTCTCTAATGACCAAAACATTCTGGTAAGCTGAGCTGTTCTTTCTAGGTGATCCAGACAGTACGAGTACCTCTTTTCTAGCCTCAAGTTTTGCTTCGTGAGCCTTGGCCTTAGCGATTTCCTGAGCTTTGGCTCTTCTTTCGAGTTTACGTTTATGGAAGCCCGTCAGATAATCTCTAAGAAATATAGGCCCAGGGTTAACTCGAGATTACGGAAACTAGCGTGTACAAAATCTAAAGCTCTTGGCCGATGTAGCGTGCTATTCAAGAGAAAAAAACAGGATGATCACCTTCTAGAATCCTCATCAAAAAGGATCTCGGGAATCTGTTCCTTCCTCTTCTTTCTCTTTTGTGAGTATACGCGTGCACCAGCTGTTAGTATGGCGGTGTTATCCGACATGGTGAAAGAGGTTGACTACTGTATCGAACGTCTCCTACGAGAAGATTTGCTGAAGAGAAAAAGTCCAAGTGAATGTCAATTGATGAGCAGTCTCGTTGATGATTTTTTTTAGTATCAATTTTATGGAAGCAAAAAAAGGATGCGATGTAAGCACAAATCGATCAATTAGTTTAATTCTTAATTCGAAAACCTCGTCAATTTACTTTAGTATTAATCGCTCGGGCTTTTGTGCCAATCTTGTGACTAATTCCATGGCTTTCTCATTTATCTAATTAGCTACCATGGGCACATTGGCTGCTGTAACCAGCCCCAGACTTGACTTGGACCATGTGGTAATCATGCCAACAGTCACGGTATGCATAGTAGCCGGAGAGGGTAAGAATATTAAAGGAAATGTGATCCCATCTCGATAACATACATGAAGCACATCAAACAGTAAAATCCCCGATGCTATGCAAAATATCACCTTGAGATCGTTGTATAGTAGACACGGGGGCACACATGATATTTCTATCACATTTCATGTATGTTTAATAGTAAAATTTCTGCGCATTGACTTCAGTGGATATGTATGGAAGAGGGACTTAGGGCAGCATCAAGTCATTTACCGGGGTTCTCGGTTTGCCTTGGACAATGGTCAAGTGACAATTTTCCAAGGCCAAAAGCTATTAGAAAGGATTCTTCAGTGGGTGTTCAATTGCTTTTCATTAGAGTTTCTTAATTACCTCAATATTCTCGAAGGTACCCTTGGTACAGGACCCAATATGTGGTAGCAATTGTACCTTCGTGTTTCGTAGTAGCCCGGGATGAATCTCTGGTTCGTTCTGATACACGTCCAACCCAGCAGATTTCAGCTTCCCGGAATCAAGCGCCTCCACCAACGCATCTTCGTCAACCACAGGACCCCGGGCAGTATTTATCAGAATGGAGCCATCCTTCATTTTGGCGAACTCTTTGGCTCCAATCAATTTGGTAGTGACGCTGGAGAGAGGTACATGGATCGAAAGAACATCCACAGTGTTAAGTAGATCGTCAAATGGCAGATAGCTGATATGGTATGCATTGGCAACTAAAGAGAACATTAGTGAATAAACAGTGCATTAGAGGACAACCTATCCAAGCTCACCCTCATTTGGTACAGGATTACGATTGTGATAATACAATTCCATGCCAAATGCATGTGCACGTTGAGCCAAGGCCTTAAAAGGAGCACATGATGAATACGAAATCACGAAACCATGATGTATGTTGGCTACCTTTCCGATCCCTCCCAAGCCTAATATGCCAAGTTTTAACCTTCTAGAGTCAATGCCCAGAGGGAGATCGCCCTTCCAATTGCCTAATGGTCAGTTAATATACAGTTTATACTGGGAGCATAGAAAACCCTCACCTTGTCTCAATGATTGCTGAGCTTCGTAGATATCTCTGGTGGTGCTGAGAATCAGGAGCATTGCTATATCGGCAGTCGCGTCATCCCCAACTCCGGGAGTATTTGAAACCCAGATGCCTGTAATGATGACATTCCAGTATCGTCCAACTTTCAAATATGCATAATGCACCGTACCTCTCTTGGTTGCATGCTCGACATCGACAGCATCATAGCCTGCACCAGTGCTAGATATAATCTTGAGTGAGGGACCAAACAGGTCAATCACCTGGGTATCGAATCGTCCACAAGCCTAGGCGAGTTATTAATATTATTATCATTTAACAAATCGATGCTCATCCAAAAGGTACCAATTTAAATGCCCAGGATAGAACAACTCCGGCACACTCTCCGAACTCGCCCTCTTTGAGCTTTCTCAGAAAATCCTGTCGGCTACGGGGAAGGACAATCTGCAGTTGGCAAAGACAGAGTCAATTCTAGCTCGAGAAAGGGTCTAGAGAACCGTGGTTTACCATCAAGTCATGCTTATGTTTACTGCGTAGCTCCTCGACGTAACTGTTTGCAAACTCAACCTCACCGAGAAATAAGATTCTATTCGACATGATAAAGCTGTATACACTCAGAACAAACTCCTTTGCAGTATGCTCAATGGGGGAGGGTCGGTTTATATCTCCAACCAACTTGTATGATGAAACGGGAATGAAACTCACGTTGATATCATTTATGACTGTAATGATAGTGAGTGTTGGTAAAATACTCAACCAGTCTTATTTACATGCAGGCGGTTGTTGTCGCGCATTGTATATTCGGCTCGTGGGTTATCGAGCAGACTTCCCCATTTAGTGTGTATCTAAGCACTTCATGCTTATTTTGAACTCTTGGTATATAAATGTAGTGCTTATCTTTAACTCACGGAACACCATCTTGAAGGGGCTACAACCATAGCTCGTGGAATCGAATCGATCAACCCATTGAAGAACATGAAACTAAACAAAAAATGTAGGCAGCTATAGGGCAAAGACAGTAACTTACATACTGCTACGAATTCGCCACAAATTCGCCACAAATTCACCACAAATTCACCACAGATTGTTTTTGTGCGCATGTTTGACAGCATTGGTTTCCTTCTAGGATACACTGCTCTGTAGAATAGATACGAAACAACCACGTCATGACTCGAAACTTCATCGCGTTTAGACGAATCTATGCTTACACAATTGAAACAATTAGAGTCGCGCTACATTTGATCGAAAATTCGTTTATTCTATTATATGGAATGTTATTTAATTATTTGAACACGATCTGCATCAACCTAGGCAGGTGGAATACGCGCTTGGCTATTCGCTTGGCTATTCGCTTTCTGATCCCTCCAAATCAATCTCAGGAATCTCCTCGTCGTCCGAATCTACCTCTGCCGGCTTGGGAACTGGCAGGGTTGGTTGTAATCGCTTGGTAGGCTGCTCTGGCTCTTCGGAGGATGGGCGCTTGACTGATCTGGGTGGCGTGGGTTGTTTCTATAGGAGGGAGAATGTCAGTCATGCAGCATCTAACTTAATCTCATATTAGCTTTACGTTGTTCGCCGCGACAGGTGCTAACGGTGCAGAGGGCTTGGTTGTTTGGCTCATAGTGGCTTGCAACACCGGTGTTTGATTCGTGGTTTCATTTCCAAACGGAGTGGATACTTCCTTAACAGAGGAGACCGATTCTGGTATAGCAGGCTCAGCCTTGGTTTGTGCAAATTCAACAAAGCTGCTCTGGCCAAAATCAGTGGCTGCTGGCCTATGTTCCAGAGACGGTTGCAGCCCGTTGGGAGGCTTATCGTCCTTAGGAGGGGATTTTAGGGTGGGTGGCAATCTAGGGTGAATAATCAGATCACACAGCAAGACAGCGTTTGAGCAAAAAGCACGGATCTATGGAGCAGTAATGTAAGTAGCCATTCCAGGAGAATCGAGCTTGCAACAAGAAACTGTTTACCATATAGCTACTGTCGTTCAAGCCTTGGTTGAACAGCTTGAGAGCGTAAGGTAGAACTAAGGGGATCTGTTGAGCTGGAGAAATAACCACGCTGAGAAGACAGTCGTATAAAGAGAGCTTGAATTTCTCAATGTTTTCGTTCGCGCTTTCTGATGGCTCTTGAGCTATGGTTAAGATATGGGAGATCAAGGTGGACTCGATTGCAGTGCGCAGCTGAGGAGCAATCGACGATCCTGACGAAATGATTACAGCTTTCAAAGCTAAACAGGGCCAAGTGTCAATACAATCGGCGGCTAGGATTTGACATTTGAGCGACTTACTTCTCAGAGCAGCATGCTGAAGTGCAGAAGAAGGGATCACTATCTTGTGCTGGGCAGTAAGAGCATCGGAATTGGTAACGTTGGCCTTGCGTCTCTTGGGCTGCTTCTGTGGTAGGATAATCATTAATAAGTACGGATGCAGGGCAATGTAGGTGTCGGTAAGCCATACTTTGCTGGTGTTATTCTCCTTCTTACTTAAAATATCTTCGGCCTTCAATTCTAACGCTTTGGTATCTTGGAGAATGATCTTGATGATTGAGGCGTCTATGATCGAAGAAAATCCGAATCCAAAGGTCTCGATGCACACTGTAGCCAAGCCATATGCCGAGACACGAGCAAACCTAGGGTCGCATGCCATTAGATCTACAAGCCATCGTAGCTCGTTGGCAAATCACTTACTCTTTTCCTTTGTGCTGATTGAGGGATTTGAGGATCATACTTGATAAGGTATTGGAGTAACAAAGTAGATGATCGCCTGCGCTGTCATGTGAAATCAAATTGAATATTCGTGCAGCTATGTAGGCTTCTGGCTAATACTTACGCAGTAACAAGGCTCTCCAAAGTAGACGTGGTTGACACATGTAAGCTGGGGATACCAGCCATTAACGCATGGAATTCGCTCTTGTCTTTATCTTCGCTCATCTACACCAAGCAGGTAAGTAACCGAAAATGTATAGAATTGTAGGCTTCTGAACTTACGACTGAGCTATCGGATACATTGTAAATCCTGCAGAACAAATCGATCAAAGAGCTAACCGGAATGCTAACTGGTCTTTCAGCTTTGCAGCTATGATCAACACAGTTACTACATTGCGATAAACATGGATATTAGATAATGCAACATGTAGCTACCTCAATGAAGCACTCAAGGAGCGGAGTAGAGCCTTAACCCTGTTGAATAAGAGAGGGAACTTCTGGACGTAATCCGAGGGCAGCTCCATGAAATCATAACTGAGCAAATTATCCTTCTTCTGATAATCTACAATAAACACTCGGTTAACAACCAATTCTCTATTAAAAGCTTGCTGCATCTCACCTTCTTCTACACTGTCAAATAGCAAATCTAATGCTTGGTGGATGGAACCAATCAATCTAACATTGGTCGCTCTCCAAGCATCTACAGAGTTGACTTTTCCGCTTGCATTATGCAGTGAAACCAAGCAAGCGCTGGCAGCCGCTACAATAGCACTCTGACTGTCCATACTACCATCCAAATGTCTCAAGCAAAGAGCTTGCGTCTTGTCGATGGACGGTTTGAATATAGAGGGGAACGTTTCAACGGAAGTGCGCAGTGTGCGGAGGATGCAAGGCTAGATTAAGGTAGCAATGCTTTCGTTAGTCGCGCTGAATATGGTCCTCATAATTTTAAAGTACGAACAAGCAACTCTTGGTTTTCGGACAGGCTCAATAAGCATACGTTAAAGCGGGGCAAAAATGCGGTGGTAACTTCGCGTTGGAATTCCGGTTTGCGAGCCGTACGTTTAAAAAGCTCGGAGAGAGTAGTGATAATACTCTCGAGTACTGGGGTGGGCTCGGGCCTCTGCGGTAAATATGTGTCAACAGTACAATACATCAATTCCGAGGGATTCAAAAGCACTAACCATCACTGAAGATAACAATGCGGATACCCAGTGAGTAACATTTTGATTATAGAGCTCGTTATTGTCCAAACTAATCTTCACGAACGAAACACCAGCCCATCTGGCGCTAGCAATTTTGGATTGCAGGAGGGAGGTAACACGAGTTTCCCATTTATGAATCGCCTCGTCTAATTCGTCGTTTCTGTCATTTTCAAGTAAGCCATGGTAGGTGATAGTCTCTAGAATGTATGGTACATGGGTACCAACGGCGGTTTCCGTCGATAAATAATGGTTTATCAGGGAATTCAGAAGCTTTGCGTGTTCGACCAGTATACGCTCCGAGTTCGACATGTCTCTTATCTATTGTCACGCTGCGATACTCCAATACACCGAACTTACTAGTGTATATTACCTTGAATCACGATTCTTCGAACGGTATTTTTTTTAGCAATCTTTTTTTCATGTTCTTTGCGAAACTATTCGGAACATATTCGTCTGGAATAGATATCAAGTCACAACTTAACTTGATTATTATCGGTGAAAACTTGAATTACATTTACCCATTAAAACTGTCACAAACTAGGAGTTCGTCAGCACGTCTAATCAAGATTAGGGAAAATCCAACACGTAAATTATCCAATTTCATCGTCCAGACTTCATTTTTATTGAAGTCAGAGCTTTATGCTCAGGAGTCTTAGGAATTATTAGTATGGAGTCGAGTGTGCAACCCGAAAGCTTTGAGGATAACGGTGTATCTGCCGAACTAAAAGAGAAACTCCAACTGAATACGGGGCAGGATACTTTGCTACCCCAGGAGACTGATGATTCTAACGAGAGCACTATGCAGTTAGTATTTCCTCTCAGCATTTATTTGAGAAAACTCGCATTCATTTTGAATTCCTCCAGAGATGGTCAAGCTTTGACGCCGAAAATATATATAGAGGCCTTCCCTGACATTCCAGATGATTTCGACCAACAGAAATCTCCATCATCTGGCTCCGGCCATAAGGCGAGAAACGACCTGGTGGCTGAATTCGATCCACTCAACAATCTGGAAAATGGTTGAGATTCTTCTCTTTGCGTATTCAGCTCCCTCTCCTTTGTTAATAACCCATCATCCATCAGAAAAACCTACGATCCAAGCGAGTTCGGAGGACTCAATAACTCTTCCTACCGAAGTATCAGACGAGCAATCAACAAAAGCCAAGAGTAAAACAGCTGCTAAAAGAAGAATTCGAGGCGAAAGTTTACAGAAATCAATCTCCTACGGTGGTACGCCTAGCTCGACTTCTGGTATGCAACATGATAAGGCTCTCAATGCACCGGACAGCCCGGAGAATACTCAAAAAACCGACCAATTCGAGTATCATCGCTTTTTGGACCAAATCCGACATAGAAGTGCCGTTCCTGTTGCACGCAGTCTAAAAAGGTGACTACACTTTCCACCAGTTCCATAACAATCGAGTGCTAAAACTTGGTTAGATTTCTGGCTAGTTTTCAACGTAAACCATACACTGTAAACGAGCAAATTCAAGCTATCCATGGCTTCTTGAACGTAAGTGACCCGTTTCAGCACAAAGCAAACACCTTGCTAAAACCTACCTGTGAATAGGATATCGCGTACGATATGCGGAACTGTGAAGTCTGGGCCAGATGTTCCGAAGTTGACTTTGAAAATGCGTTGGAGGGAATGGAAAAGTTAATTATGAACAAGCTCTATAAATAGTAGATATTGGGTTTTATTCCGAGTGGCTAGAAGCTCTTTCTCATGCTCCCTTCTTACCCTAGCACTTTCTGCCCTCTCACTGCTGACGACGTGGAGAAAGACGACATCCTTAACCAGAAAGTCCAGCTTTATCGCTGGATAAAAGAGGAGCATCTGGATATTCCCGTAAACAAGCACAACGAGTCATTCCTGGGCTTTGCTCAAGCTGGTATGTAGCTATCATCAGCGAAACTATATACATGGAGCTGTTGTATTAATCCGAACACCATAATCATCAGAACTCGCGAAGATAAATACATACAAGGCTCCTCGCGACAAACTTATCTGCATTCTGAATTGTTGCATTGTGATCTTTGATATCCTTTTGCCTTCAGTGCTTAGTGTGACTTGGTTGTGGTCATATGTTGTATCCTTAACTTTGACTCACGTTTTTTGAAGCATGTGGATGCTGAAGCAGGTGCCGATAAGTTTCTTCCGATCCTGATCTTCGTAGTGTTACGCGCTAATCCGGAGCGACTTGTATCAAATGTTCAGTAAGTGGCGATGAGGGGGGCTTATACTATCCCGGTGCTGATACTAGCTATCCTTAGGTACATATCACGGTTTAGAAGACCTGAGAAGCTCCATGCCGAGTCGGAGTACTACTTGACAAACCTAGTAAGAGACATCGAACCCTGGCACTGGTTTCATTGCTCTAACTGATAGAAACCAACCTTGAATAGATGGGGGCTATCTCTTTCATCGAGAATATGGACTACAAGCAGCTTTCTATTTCTGAGGAAGAGTTTAACAGGCAAGCGCAACGTACGACGTACAGTCCAACACATCTCTGCTCTAACAATTTTCTATTAGAAATATCGATAAAGCAGTCGAGGAAATTGCACGGAAGCAATGCTCCTCAGAGCCTATGGCTAGATCTCGCAGCTTTGATGATACTCTCCGCCCTGGCCAATCCGAGCAAAACCATCTGCATCCTCAAGCTAGAGACTCGGTTGGCTCAGACATTGGATCCGATTTTGATGATGAGTATGAGCAAAACCACAGACAGTCCGCTAACAGCGGGTATCTCAGATCACAAGTACAGTCCAGCCCTCCCAATCCATCCACCAACCCAGCATATCCGGGTGCCCTCAGCCAAATACAAAGACAACATAACGCCATGATGCAAGAACAGCAATACCAGGAATATAGCCAAGCACTGTCTACACTAAGAGACATGTTTCCCAATATTGAGGCTGACATATGCGAATTAATTCTACAAGCTAATCAAGGTCAACTGCAACCGTCAATCGAGGCATTGCTTGACATCTCAAACTCCATTATTCCTGAGACCAATCAGATGTAGTCCACCTATAATCACTCTGTAATATTATTGTTTCCATGCGTCGCAACAACAGCTCAGTTCTTTTTGAATCGTATTCTATAGAAATGGCTTCTGTGTATTGAAGTAGAAATATATTAAGATTCACAATAACTCCGGGTAGACGAATTCATTTACATGCTGCTTGGTTATCTCTATGGCTAGATGGGAGCGTAAAGCGTGGTTAGTGCTTCGCCTATCGAGAGAGCTATCGGTTACTCAATTACCCTGCGACGCCCCTTGTTCTTGTTATCCAACTCCGGTGGCTTTGGACGAGCGCCTAATCCGAGCAAACTTGGGCGTGGGGCGAATTCGATTGGCTTCAGCATTCTGTGAGGATCGAGGTTAGAACAACTGTGAAAACATCCAGTGTAGCTTTAAGCATTGTTACGTACCCATTCTTTCGCGATTTACCGATTGCTTGGCCATCTTTCCAGCCCATTCCACGAAGTAAAGCAGCCCCGAATTCCTCAACTGGAACGTTCTCGTATTCTTCGAGGGTACACTAGCCACAAAAAAGTGTGAGCGTTGTTGACATGTTTGGTACGCGTATGCTCCAGCTTACCTCTCTCGGCCTAGATGCGACATCCTGTCGAAATAGCTCTCCCTCGGTAACTCTGTCGTTGGATTCCAATGCTGGCAATACTCTCTGTTCCGAACTTGCACCTTCCTCTGATGTTCCTAGATATATCGAAGCAATCAGACTCTAAGGTACTTCAAGTAGATTCGCTTTATGGAAGCCTACCTCCAGTTAGTTCCTTTATGGCTTGAGTAGTTAAATCTTCTTCAGGATTAGCATTGACAGCGGGTTTTTCTTCCGGTGTGGTAGTGGCATCCTTTGTGACATCGGTCGCGGTGTTTTGATCAGTTGTGTTCTTGCTAGATTCCGCTGAAGCTTTTGTTGGGATCTGCAGACCGTATGTGGTAGGCTTGTTGTTCAAGAGGGTGACCTCCACAGAATCGCTGTTTTTCTGTTCTTGCTCTGGTATATAGTGAGCCCTTTTCTTGTTCCGGCCAAAAGTCTCGTTCTCTAGCTTGGGAATGACCAAAGGGCCAGTATCTTTGGGATTCAGACTTATCAAAGAGTGTATTAGCACCGGAAATACGATGGAAGCCACTTGGTTGAAAATACCTTGTGATTTGGTTCTCTTCAAGCCCGGTCACATATTCGATCTCATTTTCGTCTCTTTCGCGTTTGTTGCTTTCTTCACCAAAGGCACTCTTCTTTGCGATCTCCGGTTGTCGTGGCTTTGGTTTGTTTTTTGCTTTCAGTAAGCTGAACTTGTTGGAGGTGGAATTGGACGAGGTTGGCTGACTGTCTTTGCCTTTTAATGTAATCTTGAACATAATACAAGGTAGAGGGAACATACTGAAACTAAGGGACTTTACTTAAATCAGTGTTTAATCCAATTGTATCATCTCAACTAGTCTATCCACTGAGCTATCATTAGTAATAAATCGGCATATTTGATGACAGCTTGCTACGGTCTTCCAAATAGGTACGCCGAGGGGTACACAGAAAAATCGTTTATGGTGCTTATATTGATCCTGACTTGGTGCCACGGGAATACATTGGCAGTGATGAATGAGGTAGAATCTGTGATTTGATGTGATAATTCTCGAGAAAGGGTTGGGTAACTATAAATACTCTCACCTTTACGGTTAATCGGTATCTGAATTCCTCGAGGCTGGCGATGTTTAGAACTTTAGTTACTCAGGCTGCTAGAACGCCTTCACTTGCTATCGTTGGCAGCGGACCTGGTGGTTTTTACACAGCTGCCAAGGTTATGCAGCTGCTTCCCGGAACTAAGGTTGATATGTTTGAAGCGCTCCCTGTTCCACATGGTTTGGTTCGCTTCGGTGTTGCCCCAGACCACCCCGAAGTCAAGGTAAACTCTATTGTTTCTTTGCAGGGAATGTCACACTAAATTGAACCGTATTGAACTCCCTGACTGTAGCTAGTGATGAATCGTTTTGATGAAGTGGCGGAGTCCCCTGATTTTCGATTTTTCGGGAACGTGACTGTCGGAAAGGACATCTCTGTAGACGAACTTAAAGACACATATGATGGGGTCGTGCTTTCTTATGGCGCAAGTGAGGACAGAGTTCTCAACATCAAGAATGAGCATGTGGAGGGTGTATATTCAGCACGTTCTTTTGTTGGTTGGTACAACGGACATCCGGAACATCGTGAAATTGGCCTCGACTTGACCTCCACCGATACTGCCATGGTTGTTGGCCAAGGAAATGTGGCTTTAGACGTGGCTAGAGTGTTGCTTAGTCCCATCGATGAGCTTAGAAAGACCGATATTACCGAACATGCCTTAGAGGCTCTATCCAGAAGCCGAATCAAGCGTGTTCATATTGTCGGAAGAAGAGGGCCACTTCAGGTACAAAGAGCCATTTTCGGCATCTTTTCGATGGCCTTTTCTAACAAGAAAGTCACGTAGGTTTCCTTCACTACCAAAGAACTGCGGGAGATGTTTGCCTTACCCAACACCAAACTGGAGATCGATACAGAATTGTTCAAGGATCAGCTTGCCCACGGCCAATCTCTATTGTTGAAAAATCGCGCATTGAAACGCCTGCTAGGAGTCCTCGAAAAGGAGATCCCAACCGATGCCATCAAGGACGCCGAGAAGTTCTGGTCATTGAAGTTCTTGAGAAGCCCAGTCGAAATTATTTCCGAAAGCAATCGAGTCAAAGCCGTCAAGATGGAGATCAATACCTTGGAAGGCCCAACCGACTCGCAAGTTGCTTTAGGCACTGGGTCTTACGAAGAGATAGAATCAGGCTTGGTATTCAGAAGCATTGGATACAAGAGCACGCCTATCGAGGGAATTCCATTCGATGCCAGAAGAGGAGTGGTTCCAAACGTATGCGGAAGAATCATGGATGGTGAGCAGGTTTTGGACGGAATGTACACTTCCGGTTGGTTGAAGAGAGGCCCTTCTGGAGTGATTGTGTCCACCATGCAAGACGCTTTCGAGACTGCCGGCGCGATCGCTGCCGACATCAAGAACGGAAAACCTTTTCTTCAGCCTACAAAGTCTTCCCGGGACATACCCAACCTCTTGAAGGAGAGAAACGTTCGTGCCGTCTCTTATAAAGATTGGAAGAACATCGAGAAGCTCGAGTTTGACTTGGGAGCTGCCCGTGGCAAGCCCCGTGAGAAATTGACCTCCGTTGAAGAGATGCTCCAAGCCGTTAACGCATAGTCTTTTGATTGTTGCCCTTCCAACTCCTTTCCATTTGCATACTCCCACCCAATTCATCTCCATATACCCACCCCTACACATCAATGCAGTCACAGCACCCTAGTCAAGAACATCATTATATTTGGAATTGGATTAAATAGACTTGAGGAATAAACCGACATCAAGTTTGGATCTTCAACTGGATGTAATTGAGGCTATTATGCTACAGAGGTATAAGTCCAACTATAACTAATTGGTTGTGTGAATAAACGATGCGAGCTAACGTCTTTTCAATGGGATATCCAGTGTACGCCTCTGCTGACCTAGCCACGAAGTCGGCCCATTTCTCTGCGGTGCCGCTACATCTCGCTGAACGCGTCTGGCCAAGTCGTACCAGGCAGAGATGATTAGTTGTTGCTCTCTCTTTGCCTGCACGCGGGTTTCGTTGACCAGTGCCTGGAAGCAAATTTCTCGATTAGCCTACCGCTCTATTACGCGAACGCTTCGAGTTTGACTTACCTTTAATCTGCCCACTTCTTTGTCGCGATTGGTGAGTTCAGCTTGAAGAGAAGTAAGAGCCTCCTCGTAATTCATCTGAAAATGTATCCAGCAGGATGAGTACCGGCTGGCTTCGGTCCAAGGCACTTCATACAAACCTTGGGAACTGTTTCGGCCTTTTCCTTGAGCATTTTCATCTTGTAGTCTTGATGGCGAATATACTATAGCGAATGAAATAAGCAAATGAACGTCAGGACGCACTTGCCTCATACAACTACCTCTTTGGCCTTTTTCAACTTCGCCAAGAACATGTTGATGTCATTGTTCTTTTTATCAATCTCCTCGAGAAGCTTGAGATTTTTCTGGGATTCAGTAAGCAGCTGGTTCTTGAGAGGCTCCGCATCGCCTGTCTTGTTCTTACTCTCCAATGCTGCAAGCGTTGCCTTTAGTTCACTTGGAACCCAGTAATCAGTCAGCAGGGAGAATTGGAGACGGGCTAATTCAGCAATACCTGTTGATTCGCTCTTTTTCAAGCAAGATGTCTTTGCTTTGGATGTTCTGCGTTTGAACTGAATCCTTTTCGATGAGGAGCTCATTGATCTGGAGCATCTGCTTTTTGTTTTCGGCGTCGAGCTCGCGGTTGCGACTAACCAAGCTATCGTATTCTTTTTGAAGCTTGTTGATCTCGGCACCTGCCTCTTCGCGAATGGCCGCCAGAGCGTCTAGTTTGTCTTTTCCGACCAAGTTCACTGTGAAATACGATCAAGGACAACAAGGAATGCAGGTTGGATGGTGAAACCACTGGTTCGTAGTGTAAAGGATACGATCGGATTTACAAATCACCAGCTCTTTCTCAACACTTGCAAGCTTCGCCTCTGCTGCGGCAAGCTTCTCCTTCGCTTCAGAGAGCTCCTTCTCAGAATCATTCAGTCTCATTCGCAGGGTGAGGGCGAAATCGCTGGCGGCACTAGATGCAGGAATGTGTCAGCATCTTACTGATGTCTGTAGTGGTGGTTCAGCTTGTGTCATACCGATCAGGATCTTCACCGGAGGCAGCAGCTCTCAGCATCTCTACTTCGTTTTCAAGAACAAGGTTTTGCTGATGCGCTTTGAGATAGTCCTAAAATGCCAGGTTAGTATGGACGCTGGTAAACGAAAAGCCTGAATTCTGTGACATACTTGCTCGAATTTGCCTTTCATTCTGTTGGAATCCTCCAATAGGTTTTCCAACAAAATTATTTGCTGGGCGTTTCCAGGGTCGTTTCTTGTCTGGTGCATTGCCTGCACTTCCCGTTCCAGGCGCATTACTTTGAGCTTCCTGGAAAAAATGCACCAGTTATTATCAACTATCGGTTAGTAAGGAGTCGGTACTATACTTGCAGCTCTGTGGCACTAGACTCCGCCAGCGCCTCACTGAGACCTTGGCTGGGAACTTCAGAATCTCCATCTCCATTATGAGCTCTGTTAAGCTCAAGACCGAGTCCTCCACCTGGGGAACTAAACGTTAAAACCAAGGAGTACAGCAAACTATTCACAAACAATTACCGCCAAGCTCCAGTTCACGAAGGCGATCTTCAAGAACTTGGAGTTGCTCGTTGTCGCTATTTCGCTCTAGTTCAAGCATATCGTACTGCTCTTTGAGCTTTCCAAATTCAAACTCCAGCTTGTTTTTCTCGATCACCAAAAGATTGTTTTTGCTTTCTAGATTCGCAATCTGATCTTTGTAGGAATCCATTAACGCCTTGAATTGGCTGACTTTACGATACTCCTCTTCGATGTGATGATTTCTCTCAACCAACTGTTTGTTTTGATCCTCCAGAGTCTAATAGGCTCATTAGTATATATCAGAGCCCCGAACCCAGCTTTACCACGCCCCATACCTTAACTTGCTTGCGGAGATCGGTGCTTTCTTCCAGCTTCTTTTTGTACTTCTCAATCACATTCTCTGTCTTTTGAAGCTTCTCAGCAGCGTGCTTATATTCCTGCAACTGATCCTTCAATTTTGTCGCCTCATCGGCTTTCTTGGAAATATCCTCAAGCTGATTGACAAGTTAGTCTGAAATCATGAATGCCATTGTTTTTGAGAAAAGCGAACCTTGCGGTTAAGGTCGTTGATTAGGCCTTCCTGTTGACTGGAGAGCATCTCGGCCTCGTGACGTTGAGTCTCAGCCCGTTCCCTGAAGTGAACGAAGTAAGTATGGTGCACTCAATCAATCTAGACTGTCACTAAGAAAGCCATACAAGTCTTGCTTCAGATTGTCAATTTCGGTTCTCATCAAGAAATCTGCTTTGCCAGTTTGGTCAGCCCTCGCAACTACTTGCTCCAAATCCCGTAGTCTGTTCGTTAGGTCGGATTTCTCGGTCGTTAAATCCTCCTAATATCATAAGGGATGTGAATAAATAATAGTTGCGTAAAGATCCCAATGAATACCGACAATCTTGTACTCAAGCTGCTTATGGTCCTCCATTAATTCGTTGTAGTTATGCTTAAGCTCCTCATGCTCGTTTATCACACGAGCCCTATCGGCCTCCAATTCAAGGATCTGCTGGTCCCTACATACGGGCACAACCATGTTAACTCGCACCACCTTCACTTCACGCAAATACTACTTACGCAATAAGCTGAGGATTCTCAACTTTCTCCACAGCTTGTTCGTCACCAAGTTTGCTCATGACCTATCGAGAGAACGGTTTAGTGGCCGGTGGTCAACAGACCCGATTCAAAAAAGAACTATGACCTGTTCAATGGCCAACATCAAAGCATGCTGAGCCTCCTGGGTAAGAGATTGGATTTTCTCGATGTAGATTGCGTTGCTTTCGCACTGGACCGCCAAAGCAACGATGAGTGAAGCCAGCTTCAAGGTTTCGTTTATTTCCCCGTCTTTGGCGATGGAGGTAAGGTTGGGTGCATCTAGTAAGTCTGAGGAGTGGCCCAGGATTTCTTCGTAGTATCGGGTAATTAATTTGTATAGCTTTTTGAGGTTATTGAATTTTAGAACCCAGTTGTCTCCAACGTCAGCAGACCGAATGAGTTTAAACCACTGAGGATCGCTGTTCGTTCAACAAAGCATAAGTAACCGGTCATGTAGTGAGAAGAAGCAATAGCCTGGAAGTACAGCATACATTTCAGCGAGTACCTCCCATAGGAGAATCCCATCAGAAAAATCGGCAATTGTTTCAGCTTTACGAGTAATAGAGCCGAAAGTATTAACCTGCGAAAGATACATGTAAGACTACAGGTTATTTAGATGACGGTGAGAACATACCCATTCTATGATTCCAGCGGCGTTGGACTCCAAGTCCATTCTTAATAAATATGGTTGAGTGGAGGTCAAGTGAAAGAAGATAGCTGGGTTGAATAAAGTGTGTTGGTATTATCCTATTCAGGGAGTTGATGCTGCCCTCCCTGATTTGATTCATGTCAGCTCATAGTTAGCTCATTATAGAAAGTTTCAATCTTACGAGTAGAAATCCAGTAGCAAACTCAGGAGGGACTGCCTTTATCATTAAGAATTATTAAGAAATAAGATGATTGGCATGTATTTACTCGTAGACGTTTTTTGACACTAATTTGTGCAACACCACGACGAAGCCAACTCCATAGCCTTGAGCTTGAACTAGCTCACATAACAACCAAGCATTCCAGAAGATCAATTCATGCAGAAAACCTCCAATAACCAAGCATTCCAGAAGATCAATTCATGCAAAGAACCCCTAACCCTAATCCTAAACACTTAAACCCCGGTTTAAACACAAAGCGGTTTAATCCAATATCTTTCCCTAGATTATATTGCTTCATCACAAGATCCGAAATCCCCCCTCAAGCCACAGGAATCAAACTACTTATTCGGAACAGCTCGGCCTTTGTGAGGCAGATAATCACAGAGAATGATTTGAAATTCTGACTGAATTGTGGCTCGGTGGGTATTCTTTCGGTTATCAACCATTACTTTGCCATTTAATTTCCATTTCTGGATTGATTTTCAAAGGCTGAAGGCACCAATTGACCACCGCTGGGTAAAAAAATAAGATCATGGCGGCGGTTGATGTGGGGTAGACTAGACACGACAACATCACAGATATAGTGCGACCAACCATTTTGATTATCTTGTGGTGCTTCCTCGTAGAGGATCTATTCGAAATAAAAAATCGTCCTGGCTTGATCGAGTAGTGCCTTTTCTTGCTTCCTCCTCAATATGTTCAGTATTCGTTCTGGTGTTTTCCGCTCTTTGAACTCTGGTGTACCCAGAAATGCTCTTAGACGTGGTATGTGCCATAGTGCTAATCTAGTTAGACGCTTCCCCTCCTCAACCACTTTCGTTAACTATTCCCCCACCGCTTCTTATAGGCTTCCACAACTCGTCAGTTAGTAATGCGGTATCAAAGTTGCTTATGCCAGCCCTTTCCCCCACCATGACTGAGGGTACCATTACCAGCTGGAAGAAGAACGAAGGTTTGCTTAAAAGCTATCTCTCTTTCTCGGAAATGGGTGATAACACGTGAATGTTGTCTTGCTTACAGGCGATAAATTGGAAGCTGGTGATATTATTCTTGAGATTGAAACCGACAAAGCTCAAATGGAAATTGAAGCCCAGGATGACGGTGTTCTAGCCAAGATTATCGTACGTGTTACTACCAAGAGTTGCTTTAAACCTCGCGAGTTTGCTGAACAGTGATATTGCTCGGAATAGGTTCCCAACGGCACTAAAGGTGTCGCTGTCAACTCCTTGATTGCTTTGCTGGCTGAGGAGGGTGACGATATCAGCAGCATTGAGGTTCCTGCTGATGCTACTCCTGCGTCCACACCTGCCCCCGAGCAACCCGCGGTCCAAAGTGAAGGTACATTGTTTTTAGACTCGGCTCACTTGATTTGATTCTAATTCACTATACTTGAACGATCTAGCCCCTGCTAGCACCCCAGCCACCGCCTCTGCTGATCGTGATAACTATCTTAGTCCCGCTGTTGCCCATCTTGTTCGCAACAACAAGATTGATGATATCAACAAAGTTCCTGCCACTGGACCCAAGGGACGCATCCTTAAAGGAGATGTCTTGGGCTACCTTGGTCTCATCAAGAGTGCACCAGCCCCTAAGGCCGAATCCAAGGCTTCAGCAGCCACTTCTAACGCTCCTCAAACCCCAGCTCCCAGCTCTTCTGCCGAGTATGAAGATATTCCCGTTACTACCATGCGTCGTATTATCGCCTCCCGCCTTTCTGAATCCAAATCCACTGTTCCCCACTCATACGTAGCCAGAGAGATTGTTGTTGATGAGATCAACAAGCTGAGACGCACATTGAAGGAGAATAATCAGATCAGCGTATCTGTCAACGACTTTATTGTTCGCGCAACCTCTCTTGCCTTGAGAGATGTTCCTGAACTTAATGTTCGTTATAACCCAGCCAAGGAAGCCGGCGAGAGCATCGACTCCGTCGACATCTCCATTGCTGTTGCTACCCCAACTGGTCTTATTACACCCATCGTCAAGAATGCCGACCAGCGCGGCTTGACCGACATTTCCAAGACCGTCAAAGAATTGGCAGCTAAGGCACGTGCTGGCAAGTTGATGCCTAATGAATACCAAGGTGGTTCCTTCAGTATCTCCAACCTTGGTATGTTCGGAATTGGCCAATTCTCTGCCATCATTAACCCACCCCAGGCCTGTATTATGGCCGTCGGAGGTACCAAGATCGAGGTGATCGAAGATGAAAGCTTCATTACACCTAGCGAGGTTGCCGCTGTTGAGCCAGTTGCCGAGCCAGATGTATTTGATTATCTCTCTGGTGAGTCCAAGTTCTCCTACAATACCCCAGTTAACGGCAACCTGAAGACCAGACAAGTCATGACCGTTAACCTCAGCATCGACGACCGTGTTGTTGACGCAGCTATTGCTGGCGACTTCTTGAACAAGTTCAAGTTTTACATGGAAAACCCAATCAATATGATTTTGTAAACAAGTTTAATCATGTTGCTGATTAATCCCCTTCTCACATCTCTGTAATGAACCAACTGCATGCAATAGATATCATCAGTCTACAATAAAATCCATGAACTCGCACCCAACTCGCACCCAATACCCTACGCTACAGTCCTAACTCTAACATTATCTTGCTATCCTACCACCCTACCTTACTGTATCAACTCACAATATCCCATGTTCCATGCACCGAGTGAAGTGACTGGATCGTGATAAATCAAAAATTTCGACCATCTAATGCGACCAAACGAAAAAAATTTCTGTCCCGTGACTAGTGGAAATTTTTGAGGGTTGGATCCACACAAGAACAAAATGACGGCCATGGAGTAGGAGCTTCCTTCTTTTTCCACCACCTATCGTATCAATATGTCTAAGCGCGGTATGTAGTCTTTGCATCATGCATCCTATCCGACATGTTGATGGATGAATCAACGCATAAATAGATTCCCAGCGTCATGTACTAACCCTACCTATGTATCAAAGGACGCGGAGGAGCTGCTGGTAACAAATTCCGTATGTCTCTCGGTCTCCCAGTTGGTGCCGTCATCAACTGTGCCGATAACTCTGGAGCCAAGAACCTTTACATTATTGCCGTCACCGGCATCAAGGGTAGATTGAACCGTCTTCCTGCTGCTGGTGTTGGAGACATGGTCATGGCCACCGTCAAGAAGGGTAAGCCCGATCTTCGTAAGAAGGTTATGCCCGCCGTTGTCATCCGTCAACGCAAGGCCTGGCGCAGACGCGATGGTGTCTTCCTCTACTTCGAAGATAACGCTGGTGTCATCGTTAACCCCAAGGGTGAAATGAAGGGCTCCGCCATTACTGGTCCTGTTGGTAAGGAATGCGCCGATCTCTGGCCCAGAATTGCCTCCAGTTCTGGTACCGTTGTTTAACTTGCACGTTCGAGAACTGTATTCTTTCATGAGCACAATAAAGTGAAAGTCTTATTTTGACACATCCTGCCTTGTCCCTTCATTAGACCATTTTTATGGCAAGCAATCCAACTGTTCCAGATTGTTCCTTGGTAGATTTCCACCGTTGTCTCAACCTAATCAACACACGTGTGGTGAATTGTCAAATGGTGGAATAATTCAAGCTCCTTCCTATTGAGGGGGAAGGCAGTATATATGTATATATACCCTTATGGTGGCTATTTGAATGGATCTTGGCTTAAATTGTAGATTTCTGTTATATATCCCAACGGTTTTCACTTATTCCACCTTTCAGATTCAGCAGTTTCACCAAATTTATATCAACTTTTCCACACCAATAGTGAGTAATCTGTTCGTATAACGTGCTCCCCTGCTACTTCAGTTTATATCGGACAGCAGTCGCAGACAAATATGGTTGCTGCATATCAACCTTTACAGAGCTCAGCAACGACTGGTTTCGAAAGCATGGATATCGACGAAGACCACGGGTATCAACAAAACCGGTCGAAGTAAGTCGAGGAATTCTCATAAAAACTTTTGCCCATATTTACTCTACGAACAAGCTCTAGACACAGGCCGGAAGATAACAAACTGGAGGACGACATGAAAGAAAATAGGCCCAAAATCAACAAGCAATTTTTCAGGCGCTTCAAGAAAATCCTACGAATCATTTTCTCTTTCCCACGCCCAAACATAACCACCAGCCTGTTCCTTGGGCTGCTGATAGTCAGTACTCTGAATGAAGTGGTGGTTTATTTCACGGGTACTCTCACCAGCCATTATTACGAGAAACTCGGCAAGCGTGATTACGGTGGCTTCCTTGTACTCCTGATGTACTCAGGGTGTCTGCTAACCTTTTCAGCATTGGTAAGCCAAAACTATAGCTTCACTGAAGCAGAGCAGACCAGGTATCTTACAGCTATTCACACAAATAGGGAAAGAGTAGCATGATATTCGTTGGAAACTGCTTCCAAGTCAAAGTCCGCCAGCTCTTATCGAGAACACTGCAGAACAAATATATACAGCCATCGATATTTTACAAGCTAATTAGCGACGAGCGTGTTGATAACCCGTAAGTATCGCATGGATTTGCTCTTCTTGAAGTGTCACTGACATGCTTGGTAGTGATCAACGGATTACACAGGACGTAGACAAGTTCGCCTTTGAAATGAGTGAGATAGCCCAGAATACGATCATCACGCCATTCATGATTGTATATTATACCTACAAGTGCTGGTCAATCTCTGGATTTGTGGGCCCGCTCGCTGTCTATTCTTATTTTGTAATTAGCTCCATTGCCAACAAGTGTCTGATCGACCCAATCGTCAAATTCATCTACTTGAAAGAGAATTATGAAGGAAACTATAGGTAAACACGGTTACCGCGTTGCGGCAAAGACCTAGCGTACTAAGATATCCGATCAGATACATGCACGTCCGTGCAAGAACCATGGCCGAGTCCATCGCTTTCTACGGAGGTGAAAACCAAGAGAAGAAGCATATGGATCAATCCCTTTCATCGTTGATACGTTGTCAACTGAAAATCGTCAGGAAACAGTTTTTCCTGGATAGTAGGTTTTCTAGCATAGCCTCTAGGCCTCAGCATGACTCTAACTTTGTAATTTCCAAAGGTGGCACTCAGCTGTACTCATACTTTGGCACCATTCTGAGCTATATCGTCATCGCTATACCCATATTCATTACCCACAAATACGATTCCATAGACAATGCCGATCTAAGCGCATTAATCAGCAAGGTAATGCTACATCAATCTCTTGGTTGAAACAGTCTTCATGCTGACAATCTTATTGTTTAGAACGCTTTTCTCATCATGTATCTCAACTACAAATTCACCCTCGTCGTACAACAAGCAAAGAGATTTACTGATTTAGCTGGCTACACCGCGCGTATTGGCCAGATGTTTGAAGTAATGAACGATATCGACAATGAGCTTGAAAACCGAAATATCGAGTATCCTTACCATGAAACCCTCGAGTGAGCATTTACTTCTGTTGACCAGTTGTTGGCATTTGCTGACGATGCAATCCTTAGACGCAACTCCGACTCGATCGTTTTGAAAAATGTCAACTGCACGACACCCGCTGGAAAGCAATTATATTCAGGTATTTTCGTTGGTAGACACGATACAAACATTCGTCGACTGACGCTTTTCTATCAGGATTGAGTTTCGAAGTTCACCAGGGTGAGAGCCTCTTTATTACCGGTCCAAACGGATGCGGGAAAACCTCCCTACTGAGAATGATTTGTGGCCTGTGGCCATGTAGTGAGGGTATTTATGATTTCTCGGCAGGTTTGGCTTTTGTATTTTGCATTGAACACAATCTCATAGGACATATATCAACACCGCCGCTAACGAATGCCCGGGATGTGTTGTTCCTACCTCAAATTCCTTACCTCTCGTTTGGAACTTTGAAGGATCAGATGGTGTATCCTGGCCATCCTGACGGAAGACTAGTATCAAGTAGGTTATGCGCTGGATAACTCAATGATCTAAATTCACTAAATTTCCTGAAAACGTAGTTGACGATGGTGAGGCTCGCAATCTACTGAAAGAGGTCGACCTCAGTGGCCTCGAGGAGAGTCTTGGATTTGATAAAGACTTTGGCCAAAATTGGGACAAACTCTTATCGCCCGGACAGCAACAGCGCCTATCTTTTGCGCGGCTGTTTTACTGGAGGCCTCGGTTTGCTAGTAAGTGACATTCTACCTTATCCCCAGACCAACATTTGACCAACCATGTTCCCTTCAGTTCTTGATGAGGCTACCAGCTCCCTAGATGCGAAAACTGAAGAACGCTTGTTCCGTAGATGCCAGGATCTTGGATCACATGTGTCACCGTTAGCCATAACACAGCTTTACAAAAGTATCACCATAACGCCTTGGTATTTGATGGCTATGGGGGATTCGAAATTGATCTGGCTTGCAACTCGCGGGATCTAGTAGAGCTGTAGCTGCTGAGTTTCAACTTTCAATAAAGCCCATCCCATTTCCCTGTTCTTCATAGAACCCACAAGGTCTCACAATTCTCATCTATCTGCTGGTAAAGCTTCCCTTCTATATCCATCATTTTGGAAATCCGAAAACAATGGAATTTCTAACTAGATCGTCGTAGGTTGCTTCAAGTAGAATATTCCCAACACGGGAAATTTGAAAAATTCCAATTATGGCAAATGTGTCATGGTTGCCACTACAGATCTGAGCCATTCGCCAACATGGTAGGATGCTGTATCTGAGACCGGTTCATATGACGATATGGCTAGTTTCTTCTCTAGGGGGTTAGCTAGATGCTTGCGGTTTAGGCTTAGAGAACGGTTGGTATTATCATGTACCTCGAATGTTCAGTTGATAACTTTAATAAACGTTTTGGATAAAGACACATATGTACTCGAATTCTAATAACATACAATTAGCGAATTACGTAAATCCCTCCTTGGAAGGGCATGTATGATAACATTAATCTAACTGTTGAAGATTCTAGAGTAAAGGTGGTCATGGGTTCCTTGAATGATATCTAATAATGGTGAAGACTGTGCGGCATCTTCTGGTTGAACATCACGGCCAAGCTTCCAGGCTTCTTCCGTGAATTCCTGGCATTGAGCCAAAAGGGTTTGAGCGTAGTATGGGCCAACCAGGTTGAGACGTACGGCAGCAGAGATGATGGCGCGTACGAACAAGAATAGGAAAAGTTCCTGGGTATTGCCTAGAAGAGGAGGGTTAGTTTGTTGGGTTTCGCTGACAAAGAAAATGCTTCCAACTTACTCAGACTGACGTTCAAGTGCTGACAAGCCATACCAAAACAGACAGGAAGATGACCACCAATTCTTCCCAATCTGACTTGTAGCTTCAGCTTGGTCCCCACCACAGATTTGGAAAGTTGTCCGAAACTCTTGCTCAACAACATCAACATGGCCGTTCCTTGGGCTTTGGAGGCTCTTTTGGTGATGGCATTGGAAGTGGAAGCCTCATAGAAATCGTCAAGCTTGATGAGCTGCTCCACCTTCTCATCATCGGTACTTTCAGACTGGGAAATCTCATATGCCTTGGTAACGAAAGGAAGGGTAGAGAGTGCGTAATTATGTACACTCGAAGAAATGAATTTCAGGAGGGTCTCCTCGTTATGGACATAACCAGCTTGGACGGAGGCTTCAAGACCAGAGGAAGCTACGAAACCACCAGTTGGCAAGGCAGAATCAGCCATCATCCACAAGAGCCAGTTTTCGTGTTGTGAGTTGGCGGTGAAGATACTCATGTTTGTTTAGTATTTACAACACTTAGAAGGGTCTTTGAGGGGTCACTAAAATGGCTTTGCCCTTCACCTGCTGCAGGCTTTTATACGTAGAGAATTAGATGTTGGGTTGACTATAAACAGCGATTTCGTTCTTTTAAAACATCCAGGTTCCTTTACTGGTAATTCTTCTACAAGCTTACCCTATATGGCATTTTGGAATAAGGGAATTTCTCATAAACAGCCTGGAAAGGTATTTCCCGTTTGAAACTCTTCCAATAAAGCCTGTTTAAGTAACACACGACCAGCTTGAAAAACGATTTCCAAGTAAAGAAAATTAGAGATTGTTGATCGATAATTGCTGAGCTGGCTAAAACGATCCCAGTGGAAGCGACCCAATCTAAGGTGAGATGCCACCTGGCTTGCATGGATGTTGAACTTGATTGATGGGATTTATTGCGAGTGTATATACAATCGATCTTGACGAATATCTATCAAACCCATGGTTTCTTGGGACTTGTCAATCTTGGCGTTTTTACTCATTTCTTTCTGTTCATCTCTCCCCTTTGACACAACTGAACAACAAACATTGGTGGTCTAAAATATTCTTTAAATGTTGCAAAAATATTGGGAAAATATCCGGATTTTTAAATAGTATATATATAGGAAAATATTGAATGAAAGGACCAATTTTGAGAGCTGATATTCTCCAAAAAGCAATCACAGAAACCACACCAAATGTACCTAATAAGGAGAGAAATAGCCGCGACGTCCCCTGGATGCCCGCAGAAGCGTGGTTAGTGGCGATCACCAAAGTCCAGTATGCATTCCATGTACAAACCTATGCATGGCACGGCCTCCTCTAAATCCGCCTCGGAATCCTCTACCGCGACCTCGACCACGAGTCATACCTGGGATGTTGGTTCGCTTCGGCGTAACCTGATTTATGTACAATGAGCAAGCTGGGATCAGCTAACCGAGTGTAAGGTTCACATACCTTAAGTAAACGGCCTCGGAACAGTGACTCGTTTAGCACCATTGCATTAGTGACTGAAGAGTTATCAGCGAACTCGATGTAGGCATAACTAAGTAAATTTGATATTAATGGATGATCGAATTTTCCAGTCTAAAATATGCCACACTATACCCCTTGGGATGACCGCTCCATTTATCACAAATAATAGTAATACGGTTGATGGTGCCGCATGACTGAAAATGTGCTTGAAGTTCTTCAGGAGTGGAGCCATAGTCAACCTAAATACCATGAAGGTGTTTAGCTAAAAGCGCATCACCAATAAATAAACAACCCTGGATCCGCTTACGTTCCCAACATAGATTGAGCGAGAATCGAGAGTTTCCTGATCCTCTGAAAGGATGCAAGTAGATCGCGTCGTTAGATGTGCAGAATCAAACTCAAACTGAAGACTTCTTTACCAGAGGAGGCGTTCATGTTCATTTCTTGCTCGACTTGGGCCTGCATTTCTCTTAGCTTAGCAGCCTCCTGCTCCATTTCTTGAACACGTTGCTTCATCGCCTCTAGTTCCTAAGAAAAATCAAGATTGCATTAGACACGTTCTGGTGGGCGTTGGCGAGCGAGTTAATCGAACTGTACTTCGTCTACATCGGCGACGTCGACGTCGACGTTGTTTTCGGGGGTCTCTTGAGCAGGTTCAACTCCATTGACATCGCTGGAGGTGGGGTTTTCTTGGTCTGACATTATCTACCGATCGAGTGTGAGAGAGATTAGAATGGCTCGTAACTTGGCTTCATAAAAATACCGCCGGAGGAAAATAGAAAAAAAACCAAGGGTTTATCTCTAGGGGCTTACCAAATAGCTTAAAATATGGTATATTTGTATTCGTGTATATTCGCTGCCCTTGGGAAAAGAAAGAAGGGAATGGTGCAGCTTTAATAGAGTAAAAAAAAATCCCACAAATAAATGAATGCTTTGTTTAGCAGTATGCCTAAGTTGAATCCTGTCCTTGGGATTTTAACCTAAATTCATCGCACTTTGGAGTTCACCACCCTCCCACGTGATAGGATGCATGATTGAAGACCAAAAATTTTTCAGTGACGCTGATTTATTTTGATGGATCTATACTTTCTGAAAGTGAAGTGCGCCAAAGATTTACATAACATCCCTCTAGGTGATTAAAGCTTTACATCTCAAAGGAGTGGCTGAATATTTTACAAGATGTCGTGTTTATCCAATGAAGTTTCTACGCTGATCTAGTTTCATGGAAGACATTGTATAGCTACTGGACTTCTTCAACTTGTTTGCCTCCCGGATAGCTAGGGTAATCTTCTCAAGGTCCGTCTCAAGAACCTGCACAGGGCAGTGTTAGCTTATATTCATGTTGTCTGATATTGTGCACTTACCATACCACCGGTGACCACTTCAGCTAAAATATGATGAATCTAAACCAGAGAATTAGAAAGTGAGGGTTGAACAGAAATATCAACTGCCATTAATTACCTCCTCCCAATGGAAAATCTACAGGTAGGGGGGGGGGATGTAAGCTATTAGAAAGAGGGGAGGAATAACTTAAAGTCGTGTTTAAAATACCAAGTCGAGCTCGCAGACATTCTCAAAACAGCGGTCCAAGCTTTCGACAAACACCTGTTTCGTGCTCTATATAAGTAAAAGGATATGGTAGCGACAGGGGGGTCCTACTTACCTGAATCAGGTCTAATATTCCGAGCTCGCTCTCCGAGGAATCCACCACAAACACAAAGTACAAAGTCGCGTAGTTTCGATAAATGATGCGAGTGTCAGGTCCCCCCAAAAGCGTGCTTCCCTCCAGAAAGTTGCACTCGGTATCTAGTCTTTCAGAGACCAGACTGAATATTTCCTCTAGAATCTTTTGTTGAATAGTAACATCCTAAGAGGGAAACCAATGTAAGTAAACCGATGGTTTCGAAAGATGCTCGAGGTAGACTCAGTGTTCTTACGATCTGCTGGTAGAATTTCATCAACCGAGGCTTCCCGTGATTATTGAATATCAGCACTGACTTTATCATACTGGCGGAGGTGAGCGCCTAAAGCACAATACTGCCCAAAGTCCTTGGTGAGAGAATTTCTAATCAAATTGGAAAGATCAGGGATTCGTCATGGGACCAATAATTGATGTCAGTAACGTTCAACCAGTATTTATTTATGAAGAGGCTCTTGGGTAAAAGAATAAATTATGGGCTAGGATTGGTGGGAAATTGCTTTTAGTTGACCTTAGCCATTCTATCAGGACAGTCACTCTTGATGTGACCATTCTCACCGCATCCATAGCAGACTTGGCCTACTTGTGAGCAATCGGTGGAGATATGTCCGGTCTTACCGCAGCTGTAGCATTTGCTTTCGTTCGTGCAATCCTTGGATCGGTGGCCAAACTCACCACAAGTAAAGCACGATTTGTTGAACTTGCCAACATTTTCGGGGCATCCAATTGCATAATGGCCAGACTTGCCGCACTTGTAGCACTCGGGTCCGTCGGCTAGAGTTACAGGGCAGTCTCGCGACAAATGTTCAGTCGACTCGCAACGATAACACTTTTTGGTAGCAACTGGTTCGTCACAGTCCCGGCTAAGGTGGCCAGTCTCGTTGCAGTTGTAGCTAGTAGATGTTCATTGGTTACGATTGGGATATTGGCCTAGAGAAAATTAACTAATTACCAGACGGGTTCTGCCTTACTGCACTGTTTCGCTTGGTGTCCAGGAGCGCCACAATTATAACAAATGGAATACCCAGTCCTGCGTTGGGACATCCTATCTTTGTGAGTGTTGGTCGGAATTTTGACTGATTACTTGAGGAGAAAAGATGGGTTTCGCGAAGCCTACACACCAAAGAAGTCAAATTCACCAGCTCAAATCGCAAATAATTCTCTCCATTTTCCTTTGTATTTATACACTACGCACATATCGCACCCTCAAGTCATGTTTAGGGGGAGAGGAGGGGATATCAGGGGCCAATGACACAGCCTATAGTATATAGTCGATGGATCCAATTTTAATTAGGTATGAGTAACTACTCCCTTCTCACCCCTATCTTCGAAGCAACCTCCTCTCAAATCACTGGTCATACTGGCTGTTTTGCTGCTATTTGGGCACTGCCCAGTCATATTGGACCACTATTTAGGGTCTATATTTGAATCCTCTGAATTTCTTGCAGCTATGCTACTAGATAGTGCATGTGCCACATTGCTCAAGTGAAGGGCAGTCATGCTATAGGATTCATATCAGTATCAGCAATGTGGGTGTTATAGCCTGGGAATAGAGTACTGAAGATCCTTTGTTCAATGTGGAGTGCCCCTCCAGAGCCTTCAAACTGAACCAGTTCCACTTGGGCAACATGCATCTACTCATTTCATACTACCAAACAGCCCCATCAAAATATTTGGAGATAACTTGCATCCCCAATTGTCAAGCACGTGCCGTGCCAACGGAATTATAGATATGGGCTGCACATTTAGCAGTAGTATTTTTCCATGGCAGTCACATCGGTAGAGTACACATCAGTAGCCTCCGAAAATAATACGGGTCACGGAACCCTGACCACTGATTTGTGGACAGACTGGGCAGATAAACCCACACTTTGACAGACAAAAGTGGTCACTCTGCTTGGTAACTACTCAAGATTATCCGCATCAATGTAAATAGAAGCTTAAATCCGCCGAGTGGCTCATCATCTCTCGTGGCCTGAAGCCGTTACACCGGAACCTCACTCACTGAAGACCCTTCTGTTGCACACCAATTACTTGTGTTGTACTATACATGCGAGATGCGAGATGAAGATTGTTCATTTGTCAACCGGCCAAGATTCACCCACGGACAAAACATCAATGGTGTAGATAGGAAAGGCTTACAAACCAGAAAGCCATCGGAGATTGTCGGGGAGCGGAAAGAAATGACAGGTGTCACTCCAAAATGGCAAACTGTCATCATTCAAGAGGAATGCCGCAATAGTAGTCATCGAACACCATCGACCAACCCGAACCACTTTGGGAAGGTTGGAGTAATATAACAACACGTATAATACTAATTGATTATTTTGGTCATGCAATACTGGTGAGGGCGAGGGCGAGAGATGCGCTCAAGCTTCGTAGAAACTAATTTATCCGTGATTTTATTTGCATCGATAAAGAAGTCATCAGCTGAGGATAGATTTGCTTGATAAAGAGCCACAAAGGGTTGTTTCGTTGATAAGGTTTCAGCGCTCCACAATTTTTATGAATGACACTATCAATTATATCAGTGGGGTGTACGAGCTACTCTTTAGGAAGGGAGTCACACGCCTCAAAATTCCCTAGTTCTGGCTCGTTTAAGGTTGGTTAACCAAGTGCTATGAGAAAAGCTTAACCACACTGACTAGAGAGCCAAGATGAAGCGATGGGTTAGCAGCAGTTACCAGGCAGATGAGCTGAATTTCATAACACGCCTCCAGTCCCTTGCAGAATGCACGGGTGGTGCATTCTTGGGTGATGAACATTCCCACTAAATTGGCCATGAGAAACCCAAACCAACCGGTTCGAGGACAGCGTAGAAATCCGGGAGTTGCTCCAACGCACTTGTTTGGCCTGCATTGTAGATACATGTCGGTTTACATTGTAAATACCTTTCGACTAAATCATTGCATGCAACATTGAGATCACCACCTAGATTATCATCCGTAGCAGGTCTGAAGTTGAACAAATTTGCTGTGTTACACGGCTCGCCTTTCAAGCTCATTTCACCCGAATTTACACGATTGAAACAAATTCTTCACTAATGCATGTCCTCCTGTATGCAGAAATATTGCGAAACAACCGAGTTAGTCCAAACTCAAACGCATTTTGACATCACCCCAATCCAAATGCCCCTTTTGCCCTAATTCCTCAGGTGGTGTGCATGAGCATTGAATTATTAACTTGGTTTCTGAAGGCACAACTAGCGATGAATGAAACACTCAAAACACTGAGCCGTTGCTGTGATCGGTTGAGTGCTGATTATCACATTTCCTTGTAATTACCATTTAACACCTTAGATGCTTGTGGCACATTACACTGATTTTAATGATGAATTACTACACGCATCAATCAACAATCGCTATGGAATCTATAAAAAGGCCCGTTGGTTCCTAGGCTGCCCATATTCTTGTGCCTCCTCAACCGACATAGTCATCGCACCTGTTCCATCGTATTATTGACTGACACTTGACATGGCCGTTCACCTTTCTTACCCTGATTCTAAGGTTCGCATGAAACACTCCTCTGCATGTAAACATTCCATCTAATCCATCTTCCATCAATAGCCACGAGTATTTAGCCCTGTCGTCATCATTCATAATGATCAGCAACCTCGTAGCTACATTGGCGGACACAAAGAGCGCATTGAAGAGATGCTCTTCCACAACGCCAAAGAATGGACTGGCTACAGCTACGCCCCTGAGCCTGTCCACTATGAGGCCGACAGGGAAAGCGTAAGCTCCGACTCATCGTGCTCCAGCGCATCCCTATCCCCATCACCCACATACGCTGAAGCACCATCCTCGTTTGAGAACAGCTCCGAGATCACCACCCCTACCAAACCAAACCAAAAGAAGCGTCGGGGCAACCTTCCCAAAGCAGTCACCGCTATTTTGAAATCATGGCTGGCCAAGCACGTGAAGCACCCATATCCCACTGAAGATGAAAAGATCTCCCTAGCAATGGAAACCAAACTCACCATGAATCAGATCAGCAACTGGTTCATCAACGCTCGCAGAAGAATCCTGCAGCCCATGATCGAAAGTGCCCAGGCAAATGGCGAGCTCGGAAGACAGGGCTGCGACCTGGAATTGATACAATTCTCCGGAGAGGCCCAAAGAGAGGAAACCAGCTCTAGCAAGCGTAGATATTCTTCGGGATCTTTATCAAAGAAGTCCTCCTACCTGAAGAAGCAGAAGCTATACTAGAGATTACATTATAATATTGAATATTCCCACCTCTCCATCCTCTTGTACAACTCCCGCTCCTCCCCACTAATGTAATGATATCCGCTCCTTGCATGTTGATATTTTCGCCTCACCCCGTCCACCACTAGTACTGTATTTTAATCAAGTCGTTCACAAGCACCAGGGTCAGATCCATTTGTAGACTCGGTTGGTCACCATTAAACGGCTACTATCGTTTTGTCATTACTTGATTTAGTTCCAGCAAACCGTTTGACAGCTATTATGAGGGTCTCACTTGATCACCGCTTCCGAAGGGCGTGGATAATCATGGGAATCCGCCGATTCTGAGGCTAATCTATGTATCTCCGTGCCGATAAGTGCAGGATTATCCTGGATTGCCTGGATGTAACTGAACTACCTCCTAGCTCACTCGCCTAGCTCAACCTCCCCCTACACATTTCATTTCACTAAATTGCTCACTTGCGTGCCAGGAGCCCGCACCTTAATTAAAACCTCCAGCCTCCATCGACCGTTTCGGCACAAACAAGTAACATCAAATAGACAAAGGATCTACTGTTCTGGCCTCGAATGCTGGCGACTCAATTAATTTAGCCACCCGCTGCTAATTGTCTTAATAATCAAGAGATTAACGATGTATCAAAGTGGAACTTATCGGGATTTTGCAAGACTTGCTTTTTTAAGGTTGGACTGTGTCTGCGACTGCTATGGATGAATTGAATGGTGCGCAGTGGGCGACCTGTTAGACTAGACGCCGCTTGGATAGATCATCTGTGTTACACAGGTTACTAGTATTTCTGAGCCTGACGATACGGGTGATAAGAGATAAGGGCTTTCCGAAACCCCCCGAGATGTCAAAGTACTCAAGTGACAGCTAGCCAATGCTGACATTAGATGACTGATGGATGTATGACACAATGCGTTACACTGCCATTTCGACGCGCCAGGCCACATGAGATTTTCGATTGATCCCAGTCCATGGTTCACTTTGGAATGCAAAACTTTGGTGACAATCAGTTGACTCCTAATGAGGCATCCTTATATGGCGAGAATCTTGATTGCAGTCAATCTTGGTGGCCAAGCCATGTATTTTCATGTGGAAGTGAGAGTATGCGAATAATCTTCCCCCAGCCGGTTATAAAAGCAGTCGGGCATCCTGTCATATGGTTAAACTGGACCTCGGGGATTCTCGGATGGGCAAGGATAATCCCAAGCCTTCCGGATTTCAGCATTTTCTCACCGATGGAGCTTACAGTATGCTCGCAGGTGTGTGAAAGTTTATCTGGAGTTCACATCAGAGATGACATTTTTGAACATATACGTAAAGTGACACTGGTCACACATTCGAGATAATCATTTCCCATTTTCCATCAGTTGACCATAGCATGTGCCATCCTAGATATCGATCTTGTATAGATTCGTCAGTGACAGGGAAGATGGGAATGTACCCGTTTACGGTCGGATTTGGCAGCGCGGTGATGGGCTAGCAAACAGTAATCTACATCTGAGTACTCCTATCCCACACGGTGAGAACATTTTTTCTTCAAATGCAGCCTAAGTTTAACTCGATTTTTCTTCATGAATAGGGATGCCGCACTAATAGGAGCTCCACATTTGATCATTGTCATTCTACCAAACTGGTAGCGTCGGATCCCCCTTATTCCACTAATGGATGAGGCCCTGTAGCCAAATTCATTTCGGCGGGTTGTTTGGGATGGAGACCAACTTGGCGGCATGATAAGAGCCTCATGCATCATAAAATCGTTGGCTTTAATTAACCACGAAAACGGAATCAACTCAATATTATTAATCGGCAGCCTTGGATGCGCTGTCCTTTGTATGCGGATATGGTAAACATTTAGACATGAGGTGTAAGTGAATTTGTTCCCATCGTCGCCCAGCCAGAGAATGTAATCTAATGAGCTTTATTGAGGATCCGGAAAAGTACATACTGTCCACCTGGTTTAGGAGTATTGCAAATGGGTGAATTGATACTTTTCTAGTGGATAAGTTACCTAAGGTTCAAGTGAATGCATGAATTGCACAGAACCAGAGCTAAGGCTGTATCATAGAGATGGTTATATGAGATTGTAGCAGGGGTTCAAGGGCACTCTTTGCTTTTTCAAGATTCCAAACAATTATTGCCAAGCAATGTTAGAGCCAGCTTTAATCACAGAATTGTAAGATGCTAACTGGTTTTTTCCGACAGGTCAATGCTTGTGTACCAGGACTTGTAGGAATGATTTCAACACTACAGAGCACCATAAATACACCTCCGCCATACCAATGGAACCGATCTTTATAACAAATATGCATGATGAATGTGTTTATTGTTATTATCTCACTGTGTATATGTATAATGAAGGGGATGTCTATTGATGCTTAGCGCCCTTAGTTCTGTTCTTGGAGCTCTTACGGCCAGTGGTTTCAGTAACAGTGGGTGCTTCATCCTTGGCATTTTGCTTGACGATTTTCTGTGCCTTCTCCCATTCTATGCGACGCTCGTTGAGGACCGACTTGATTCTGGCCATGGTCTTCTTGCACTAGAGAAAGCGAAAGCACCGGGTGAGCCAGAAGTTCACACGGAAACCCTGCAAAGGAAATAAACCACTCAACAAACCTTAATGACTCTGGTCTTGTTGGTGAAGAATTGCTCGGTGATTCCCCAACGCTTGGCTTCTTCATTTTGACTGGCCAACATGTTGCGTTCCTTGAGCACAACATACCAAAGCTTATGCAGGTCTTCGAAACTCTTGTTACGCAACTCTCCGGCTCTCCAAGAGCGGCCTATACATGTTGAACGCTGGTGGTTAGGAGGATGTCTGGTTGTCTGGGAAGAGAGAGAAAGACTTTACCGGTCTTGGGCTGCTCCTTGGGAAGGGCCATGCCACCCTCGAAAAATTCCTCCATCCCTCTGGGTCTGAAACCGGCGCATTTAACCCTATTTATCGCTTGGAATGCTCTGCTAACGAAACTCATATTCAAAATAAAGACGAAGTACTGATAAGCTTGAGTCTCGGCAAACACAACTAAGCAAAAGTTTTTCTTAGACGAATAAATTCAAAATCTTTTTTCCAATTCGGAATCCCATGATTTGGAAATTTCAAATTCAAAAATTTCGGAGGGGATGCCCGTCGTCACGAAATGCTCGCAGGTTGATTAGATTGTTGCGAGTCGGGATATCTTGCCGTTTTTGATTAAACCTCCCTTTTAATCCAACTTCCTCCACCGTTGCTTGTACAAGCGAACCTGTATCGTAGAGATGGTATGTTCTCCGTTTTACTCGTTACACCCAAACATGTCTCTAAACATACCTACCTAACCCTATCTAGGCACGTAATGAAGAAAAGGCTCAGTAATACCCGCCCACCTTGGCTCCCATTCCGACCATTGTTTACTAAGAAAGCGTGTAATTTATTTTCCAGATCTATGCTCCATCGGTTCCGCGATGCCAGAGCCGCAGAACTAGGATTCAACAAGAATGAGCGCAGACCTTATCTAGCCTCAGAGTGCCGTAGTTTACCGGAAGCAGAGAAATGGAGACGTCAAATTATCAACGAAATTTCTCGCAAAGTGACCCAGATCCAGAACTGTATGTATAAATCTAGTAGGATCGTACTAGTTTGGCTGGAGTGTATCGAGTGAGGCCGCCATAATGCCGTATACTTACTTTTACCTCTTTCATTGACAGCCGGACTTTCGGATTATCAGGTCAGAGATATGAACGACGAGATCAACAAGCTCATTCGAGAGAAGGGTCATTGGGAAAGACAGATAAAAGATCTAGGCGGTCCGGATTATAGGGTATAGTTCAGTCGAGTCGACTGTTCGTCAACACCAGAATAAGCTCACGTTCAATTCGCGTAATTAGAGAATAGCACCGCGAATAATTGACAATGAAGGCAAATCGGTGCCTGGGAACCGTGGATACAAGTAAAATCTCCGAGATTAAGGCTTGCCGGTGGACTGCCCCTCACTTTTCATCTTTTCTAGGTACTTTGGTCGAGCGAGAGAGCTGCCTGGGGTGAAGGAGTTGTTTGAAGTGGAAGGTAACGTATTTATCTGGCCAATCAGTGAATAGCGTACTTACGGCCAACTTCGCTACGGGTGAATCCAGCCGCTCAAGAGGTAGAATCCAAGTCGCGCTACGAGATGTATAAGAATGTCAATGCCGACTATTACGGCTATCGCGATGAAGACGATGGTATTTTATTGGAATACGAGGAAAAGCAAGAGAAAGAGCGTAAGTATCCTTGTTTACCTTCGGAAACAGGCTCCGTACTGAACCCGGTTTTCCCTTCAAGTGAGGGCTAGGTTGGAAGAAAGCAACGACCTTATACTGGTGGAGTATGACCAAGGAACCGCCAAGGGCAGGAAGAGGAAAGGAGGCGAAGGAAGCATCTCCCGAGAGCCAGCCAGCATTTCTGTGGCTGAGGGCGATGTGGATAACTCCGAAGTGAAGTTTATTGCCCACGTGGATGTTCCATCTCAGAAGGATGTGGAGGGCTTTCTTGTCCGAAGAAGAAAGCAGGATCTTTTCGATAAATACGTCAGTGAAGATCTTGAAGCCACTGTTCAAGAAACCAAAGAGCTCACCGGACGTGAATAAGCGCGCATTTATTGGCACCTTGGTTCTACACCTCACATGGTATATTTTGTACAGATTTCAATAAATCACTTCGTCACTTGAAGCGAATCTTGTCTTTCTCATTATTACTCATTGTGTGGCAACCCAAGATATCTGCCGAGATTGATGGATCAGTCGCTTGATTAGCGCTATCCGACTTCACAAATCGATTGATCAAGGTAATCGGAGTGTATGTTGTGTTAAAAAAATCGAAAAAATGAAAAAAAATTCCCCTAGAAGGCGGCCATACAGTGAGAAGCCACTTTGGCCCAAAGTAGCCTTACAGTTATGACTAGTGTCGAATCCCTCAAAGAGTCCATCACCCAAGTCGGGGACAAAGTACGTGCCCTCAAAATTTCAAACGCTGACAAGGCGGAGGTTGATGCTGAAGTCGCCGTCCTACTGGGCTTGAAAAAGCAACTTGCTGCACTTACAGGTGAAAGCACCGATGGCAAGAAGAAGAAGGGCAATGCCTTCACTTTGAAGACTCCCAAGGGTACCAAAGATTACAACGACAAGGAAATGGCCATTCGTGAACACATCTTCTCCACCATCATCAACGTCTTCAAACGTCACGGTGGTGTCACGATTGATACACCAGTCTTTGAGCTCAAAGAAATCTTGACCGGTAAATACGGAGAAGATAGCAAACTTATCTACGATCTTGAAGACCAAGGTGGTGAAAAATGTGCCCTTCGTTACGACCTTACTGTTCCCTTTGCCCGTTTCTTGGCAATGAACGGTACTACTTACCAAAACATCAAACGCTACCAAATTGCTAAGGTCTACCGTCGTGACCAGCCTGCTATGACCAAGGGTAGAATGAGAGAATTCTATCAGTGCGATTTTGATATTGCCGGAACCTACGAGCCTATGGTGCCTGATTCCGAGGTCATCCGCATCGTTGTCGAGATCCTTAGCGCATTGGATGTAGGAAAGTTCACCATTAAAGTAAACCACAGAAAGATTCTCGACGGTCTCTTCGAAGTTTGTGGCGTTCCCGCCGACAAAATCCGTACCATCTCCTCTGCTGTTGATAAGTTGGATAAGATGCCTTGGGCTGATGTCCGTAAGGAGATGACTCAAGATAAGGGACTCGATGGGGCTGTTGCCGATAAGATTGGCGAATATGTCAAACTTAAGGGTGGACGGGATCTTTTGGAGAAATTGGAGCAAGACGATGTGTTGATGGCCAACGCTAGCGCCAAGGCTGGTCTTAATGACATGAAGCTATTCTTGAGATATCTTGAGATTTTCAAAGTTTTGGAGTATGTCTCCTTTGATCTCAGTCTTGCCAGAGGATTGGATTACTATACCGGTGTCATTTATGAGGCAGTAGTCGAAGAAAATCTTCTCCCAGAAATCACCGCTGAAATGAAGAAGAAGGCCAAGGAAGCTGGTGATGATGACAGTCAAACTCGTATCGGATCCGTTTCCGCCGGAGGTCGTTACGACAACTTGGTTGGTATGTTTGCCGGTGGTAGCAAAAAGAGCAACATCCCCTGTGTCGGACTTAGCATTGGTGTCGAGCGTGTGTTCTCCATCATCATGAGAAGAAGCCAATTGGAGAGCATTAAATCCAATGAGTGCGAAGTATATGTCATCGCAGTCGGTGATGGTCTTCTTGAAGAGCGTATGCAGATTGCCACCGAACTCTGGGAGAGTGGCATTAAAGCAGAATACATGTACAAGGCCAAGCCCAAACTCCAGGCACAATTCAGCGTCTGTGATCGCGACAGAATTCCCTGGGCAGTTATTATTGGAAAGGATGAATTAGAGCAAGGAATCGTTAAGATCAAAGATATGTCAGCCAAACAGCAAGAAAATGCCGGTGGTGTCACTATTTCTAGAAGCGAGATGATTCAGGAACTCAAGAAACGCCTTGGTAGAGCCTAAATGGAACCTACTGTGTGGACTGCAGTCATGCTCTCCTCGTAGTTTGAATGTATGCTAAATAAAATTGGTTTGAATTCAATGTTACCTAAATCATATCCACGTATTCATGGGAAACGGGACTTGTGGAAGTGCTTGATGACCGTGAAAATCACCGAGCCATGCGTTGGAGGTCCGTGTTACCATTATTTCCCATACAACGATGGCATCCATGCTACTGCTGTTCCTATTCCATTACACTAAATCGCCGATATGCAGCTTGCTTACATCCTGATTCCACCCAAAGCATCTTCGACCCTATTTACGTAATGATCCAATCCTAAACTTCGCCTAACATTTGAAACTCCTCATGATAGCCCAATACCGTTTCGCCTAGTCATGTTCGGGATTAAAGTTAGCAATGTGCTTAAATATAAAGATCTACCGCTGCTGCATCAGAAATAAAATAAAAAACTTCCCTAATTTAGAGATGTTCAGCCTCTTCCCCAATTCGAAATATTCTTGGGGAATGTTGGTTGAGGAACCAAAAGCCGGCAAAATCCGCTTCCCAACCCCGATCACGATAATTACCACACTTCTCTCGAGTGGTGGGCGAATGGGATCCAAGGCGAGGGCGAGTTTATTGGTGAGAAAATACCTACAATGTGATCTCGAATCAACTCGTAAGATTGTAAATACGAAACGATATTCCCTCTCCATTAGAAACAAATAAATTTCTTAATGAATGGGGAGAATACGAGGGACCCAGGGCATTCGGATTAGGAAATGCAAAAATCTCCAAAAGCTGCTCCCTTACTCGACACCCCTAACTCTGTTCCATCTACATAAGAGTCCTAGAGTACACACATTTCTCTTGCTGACTGCTTTCTTCTAATTCTTTAGAGAAACTTTCATCGATATTTTTTTCGTAATGTCGTATTTACCATACTCCTCGAAAAACACAAACGCCTCTGGTCTCGCTGCTTTAGACTTGGAGCAGCCCAGTACCTCAAGAGCTGCCAATGTCAGGCCTGCTTCTAGAACTCTTCACTTAGGTCAAACCCCTACTCCACCTGCCTCCCCCTTTATCAATCCTCTCGACCAATATGCCCAACAACAGATATATGCTGATAAAAGTAGTCGTTTGCTTGGGTTGATACGAAGTGCTCAGGGCATGGTGGAGGAACTACGTTGTACTAACCAGAACCGTCGAGCTATTCAATATCCATGGCTCACTAATGAGGGCCAAAGACGTCCTATCAGACGTAACCAAACCTACAGAGAGGATCAAGAAAGTAAGCCAGTGGAGGGTCCTCTTCGTAGAGCTCGTTCGAACTCATCTTCTAACATCCCTACCGCTAGCGTTGATAAAGCGGAGTTGGGGCTTAATGTATTGAAGCTTGATGTCAAACTCGGCACTCAAACTTCTCTTGATGTTAGCAAGCTAGAAGAGTCCTCTATTTCTAAGCTCCTAGACGAACGTTTCGGTCATGCCTTGACTCACTTGAACAAGCTTTATGCTAGAATCTCCGATACTAGCTCTAAAATGCTGGTCACAGGTGACCTTAATGCGGGCAAGAGTACCCTTGTAAACGCCCTCTTAAAACGCGAAGTTGTCCCCGCTGATCAGCAGCCCTGTACATCTCTCTTCTGCGAAGTATTGGATGCTCAGATGAATGAGGGAGTGGAGGAAGTACACGGAATCACCGATGCCTCGAAATATGATAGAAACGACCCCTCCACCTACACTAGGATTGATTTGAGACACCTCGAAAACTACTGTTCTTGATGATTATGAAGTATACTCGATGCTCAAAGTCTACTGCACCGACAGGCGCGAAGCTAAAGAGAGTCTGCTCCACAACGGGATAGTCGACATTGCTCTAATCGACTCACCTGGATTAAACAGAGATTCCATCAAGACCACTGCTTTGTTTGCTCGTCAAGAGGAGATCGATGTTGTAGTATTTGTTGTTGGCGCTGAGAATCATTTTACCCTTTCGGTAAGTGCCGGATTATCATCTGATCGACAACGGTTGAATATTTAAACATGCTTTTCATCTAGGGCGAAGAGTTCTTGAGAAGCGCTGGCCGTGAAAAGGAGTATATCTTTATTGTTGTCAATCGGTTCGATAACATCCGTGACAAGGCCAGATGCAAACGACAAATCCTGGAGCAAATCAAAGAGATATCTCCCCGCACATATGAAGACGCTGACGATTTTGTGCACTTTGTCAGCGCCAGTAACTGTCTAAACTCGGAAGAAACACCCGAAGAGTTCGCCAAATTGGAGCAAAGCCTGCGCTCATTTGCTTTGGAAAAACGTGCCAAGTCCAAGCTGGCTCCCGCGAAATTGTTCTTGAAAAATATTTTCAGTGACATCAGTATCTTATCCGCCTATAATCGTGAAAAGGCCGAAAAAGATCTGGCGGAAGCCACTCAAAGTCTGGAGGAAGACAAGCCAGCTTACGAAGAGATCATCAATCGTAGCCAACGCATCATCAATGACGCTGATAGGATATTGGAGGACATTTGTAGCTATGTTGACTTGCACTCTCGCTCCAAGCTTAACAATGCCATTGAAACCTTGGAAGAGTTCTCCTCTGTTGTCGAATGGAAGGGACTTCTCTACGTATGGCAGTTCGCTCAACAAGTGAAGAACACTATGGTGAACTTTGTTGAAAATCGGGTTGTCGAATGTGAGATCAAGGCTAAAGAGCGTACCTCAGTTGGTCTTCAAAGATTAGACAAACTTGGGGCAAACAAGCACCTGGATCAGTCGCAATCAGAGATCGACGTCGAGTCACTATTCTGTGTCCCAAGCCCAACTAAGAAGCTGGACATTCAGGTCGAAATCACCGATTTGATTGATTTGAGAGAGAAGTTCAATATGATGACTTTATCCTTGGGCTCAGCTGGAATGATTCTCGGCAAATACATAGGCTATCAGAAGCTGTTCACAAGCTTCTTGGACATGGGAAGCAGCATCGGGTTCCAACCTAGACGTTGGGGATGGCTTAGCGTGGTTGTTGGTAAGTTAGAGTTGGGATTCATTTCAGCGCCTAGAATGACACTCACCATCACTATATAGGTGCCGGAGCTGTTTATTTCATCGTTTCTGACATGCGCCATGTGGTAGAGCGCAAGATTGCCAACAAGATTCGTGATAACGTCCGGAAGACCAACTACGTTCACAATCAAGTCCAGCGCATTACCAAGGAAAGCAGAAACATTCTAAGAATGTCCTCATGGGACTTGCAAACACGTTTCCAAAACGCCGTCAAGGTTCAGGAGGAGAAACGTCTACAGCAAACAATGAAGCAGAAGGCGGCCGTTGAGGCTAAAGAGTATTTCGGCACCTTATCAAAGAAGGTTCTCACGTTGAACAGCGCAGTCAATGCCATTGACACCGAGGAACGTAAGATCATAGCCTCCCACAATGCATTGTACTGATACTATCACAACCTACCTTCATGTTACCGCGGAAAAGCACACCTCTTCCACTCCACTTGTCCAGGAACAAGACCAGCTTCACATTGCCACGATTAATATCGCACCTATCCCATCGTATGTTTGTATTTGCTTCTTATTTTTGCATAAATTATTATCATCTATCACCTATCTTTATTCCTTTTGCTGGCAAATGTACACAAGCACCTTAGACAGTCCTTTGACTGACGCGAGCTCCTGGGTGACGGAGAGATTCGTTGAACATGCCATGAGAACTTCCACCAGCTTATTCTGTATTTAACCCAATCAAAATCAGTACATTCTTTACCATTTTCCAATAAAAACCCCCGTAAATAAACTAAAGCACCAACACCAAGCCATTGTTTAGATTTCCTATTTCTCCATGCATTCAAGCACCAAAGCACCGGTAGGTTTTTTGAAAATGACGGTATTCAAGACCCAGGACTCCAATCATTTAAGCAGTCAATTATTGGCTTAGGGATCATTGAATCGAGTCCATAGAAAAATGAAAAAAAATCCATTACTGATTTCTCGTGATGAATGTCGCGTGCGCAAAACTAAACTTACAGATTTGGGAAATTAATCTAACATAGATCCTAAACAGCTTTATACGTGACTTTAACTTGGCGTTACATTTTATTGTTCTTGCAGGTTCGATAACCAAACAACTGTGAAGAATCCAGGGAAGACGGTAGTTTTAGGCGTTTACTCATGAAAGTCAACACGATCACAAAGAAGGTCCAGCTTGTTACTGAGCATGAGATCATGAAGGGTGCAAAGCCTGTTAGTGGCCACCCCATTCGCAAATGGAAACTGTCGGTGTATGGTTTGGACGAAAATAATGAAAGATGCAACATGGAATATGTGGAGAAGGTGGAATACATACTCCACCCTAGCTTTACCAATCCAAAAAGAAGTAAGTGCTCTTTTCCTTTTCTACAAGCCTCTGTATGTTGGCGTGCCCGCGTGGCGCCTTTTTCTTGGCGTATGCTGAGGAGTCACCACAATCTTTCATCAGTACTTGGACGTGCGTGTTCCCGCAGAAATACGCGTATTTTTTGTTGTTGATTTCGAGCCATCGCGGACACCCAACCACTCACGTACCCAACTTCAACTCAGATCCAACTCACACAACCCCTCTCTTTGTAATTGAACAGTGACATCCAAACCGCCTTATTCTCTCCAAGAGAAAGGTTGGGGCGAGTTCGATATGCAGGTCATCCTACATTTTGTCGACAAGACCACCTACCCCTTAGAGCACGACCTCAATTTTCGCTCCACTCATTATGAAGTGCCACACGTCGTCGTAAGTATGCTCCTTACCTTCAAAAGAAGTGCCGGTCTGACTTTAGGCTTGTAGACATTTAGCAATCCCAAAGGCGCGCTCTTGAAAGCGTTGGGGGGTGGAAAGGATTCTGAGGGAGAGGAGGTCTCCACCCCTGAAAAATCCACCGCCGCCAAAGGAAAACGAAGCACTACATACAAGGCCAAGTCTTCCAGAAAGAAGCCCAAACCAGACTCCGATATGGTGGTCCCATCCTTATCGTCCATCTCACCGGAGAAAGACGAAAAGGCCGAATTGGTAACATCGATCACTGAAGCCATCCACATATCCAACATTGCTCACTCAACGTCATGCTTGCGTTTAGATTAACTGCGAACTGCTTGCCGAGAAACTGTATAAGCTGTCTGGGAGTGATATCGTAGATGTCGTGAATTTTGTCAAGGAACGAAAGAGCAAAAACACATATGTGAACGAAGATGTGGAGGGTAATACGAGGAGCCTGACAATGCTCACTGATGACCATTTCTAAATTCGATTTCCTTCCATTTATTAGGAGAGTTCCACTTCGATTTATACACCTTGACCGACTCCTGTCTAAAGGACCTTAGTGACTTGGTGGACTCCAAACTCAAGGCCCTGGAGGCGCGGTAAACTAGATTCTATTTAAAAAGCTAACGCAGCTATCAGCGATGGAACCCTTGTATATATATTGGTTACATTCTCCTCTCTTGTTCTTTGTCTACTTTTAATGAAGCTCGCACCCCGAAGAAGCCGAGCGACAGACTGTTTGTTTTGTTAATTTCGTTAGAATCCGTTCTCTTGCTTTTATTACTTCGCTTGTATTCGTTCTTCCCTCGTGCATTTGGAACACAACCCATTTCTCATACTTCAGTCGGTTTACAATAAAGCATATTTAATTAGGATGCGGGACAAGAGTTCGGTGGATGTGGAAAGGTGGAGGAGGGCCGGCTCATCAGAATGGGTGGTGGAGTGCCGCTCATCAGAGGAAAAATTTGCGCATTTGTTTGCCAGCCAATAGGATCGGCCGATAGAAACCAACTGCCATCAGATATAGACTCTGGCACTGACTGGGTTGCTGTCTCTCTCCGCTACCATACCTCTCGAGCTTACTCTTGTAGGTAAAGTTTTAGAATTACGTTTGTTGGGATTTGCACATGATTTCGAGAGGAGATGGTGCAATCTGTTCGAATCTCCGTTGCATCCATCCCATGTCCATATACTTAGATTAATGCTGGAACGTTTCCCTTACAGGTCAGTTAATAAAAGATGGTTAGATACTCTGCCACTCCCGCTAACAGCGCCAAGTCTGCCCAAACTCGTGGCTCTTACCTTCGTGTCCACTTCAAGAACACCCGCGAGGCCGCCGCTGCCATCTCCGGCATGAAGTTGGACAAGGCTATCACCTACCTCGAGGATGTCAAGTCTCACAAGCAATGCATTCCTTTCCGCCGCTTCGCCGGTGGCATTGGTCGCTGCGCTCAAGCCAAGGCCTTCGGTACCACCAAGGGACGCTGGCCCGTCAAGTCCGCCGAATTCTTGTTGGGTCTTCTCAAGAACGCCCACAGCAACGCTGAGAACAAGGGTTTGGAGACCGAGTCTTTGATTGTCAAGCACATCCAAGTGAACCAAGCTCCCAAGCAACGTAGACGTACCTACCGTGCCCACGGTAGAATCAACCCTTACATGAGCAGCCCCTGCCACATCGAGATCATCGTTGCCGAGGAGGATGCCACTGTTAAGCGTGAGGATGATGGCAAGGCCCCCAAGCTCAACAAGCGCCAATTGGCCCGCAAGAGATTGGTTGCTAGCCGTCAATAAATCCCTTCCTCAACAGTTGATTCCATTTGTTGATTTAATAAACTGGCCTTTTCTTTGCTAGTACTCTGTTGACTTTATTAGAAATTAACTGGTTTGTGGGTTCTGATGGGTGATCGGGACGTGTTCCTTGGTTATTCCTTCCTGTTTAGCCCGTCGAAGTATGGATCTGTGGGATTGAAGTCCTGTCAACCGGGATCTCGCATGCTGTGGATTGTGGATAACTTACGCTGAAGCGCGTTCTCGGCGCTGATCCTTTTCTCTGGCTGGAGCTCGAGTAGTTTCTGTGGACAGAGCAATTAGCAGTCGTCACGGATATCATCGATACTTACGCCCACTCACATTGATCAGATCTATCCCGTGCACATCTAGCTTGGGCAGGAGGGTCTCTAGTGGTACCTTCTGATAAACAGGGAAGTCCTTCTGGTTTATACACCCAGTGGTTAGTAGTTGTGTCGGCACACCGAGGGTAATTGATCTACCTTGAAGTCCGCTAGCTGGGAGACGCCAGGCCATGTTTCCTCGGTGGGCGTTCCTTGCACTGTAAACTGAAAGTCAAGGGCACAACAGGGTCACGTGAATTGCCGCACAAGAGAAGTTTAAAAAGGATATTTGAAAATGCGCATTAGCTGGTCATTAATGGATGTTCCCGGGAACAAAGGTCTTCCGGATGCCATTTCTATGTCAATGTGAGTAATCCCGAAGTTGCTCAACTGGACGAGAACGTTCACAGACCTGCAAAGATACATCCAACCGACCACACATCGATGGAGGTAGAGTACTGTCGGGAGCCCATCAGCACATCAGGGGCACGATACCACAGTGTCACCACTTCATTCGAGTAACTTCTGACTGGGATGCCAAATGCCCTTGCCAATCCAAAATCCGCTAGCTTGAGTTCGTTCTTTTTGTTGATCAACAGATTCTGTGGTTTCAGATCCTAGTGGAAGAGGTTAGCCGGTACGCCTACGGAATCCAGAGCAATCGCTGTTCTTACTCTATGAAGCACTCGATGTTCGTGACAAAAGGCGATGCCCAGAAGCAGTTGGTACATGAGTTGCTATAGCAATAGCAAGTAGGATATGATTAACGACACCCACGATTGAGCACTTGCTGTAAGTGAGCATGTACCTTGATTGTGAACACGTCGATGTCTCCACCGTAAGTATCCAAGAATTTTTTCAGATCGGAGTCTAGGTATTCGAACACTAGTGTGAGCTTTTTCTCGGTGTGCAGAACATCATAGAGCCTTTGAACAGTCGGAAGAAACTTTAGCAACAACCAATCATTGTTGAACCAAGCGAGCATACAAACTCTCCCAGCTTTTCATGGTATCGTACTCACCTAACAATATTTGGATGTTTGAGTTCCTTCAGTAGGGATATTTCTCTAATAGCTGTACACGGGACCTTCAGACAATGAAACCAACGTCAGTCTTCTCTGCATTGCGCAAAATATACATGTATTCAGCGTAAAATAGAAGCTAAGGTTCAGGTCAACATACCCCCTCCTCTTCATTATCCAATCGTATCCGCTTCAAAGCTACTACTTCGCTGGTTTCTCGGTTCTGTGCTTTATACACAATACCGTATGTGCCTAATTACGACCGAGTCGTTAGCAAGGATGGTAACTCACTTTCTCCTTCATGTTCGTAAGCAGCCGGAGAAACCTACCTTCTCCTAGCTTTTCTATTTTCTATTGAGAGTTTCGTGAAGGTCGGGTGGGGTAGAGTGCAAGAGTAAGACGGAAGCACACGACGGAGATTTGGATAGATAATAAAATAGAGGAAGTTTAGGTTAGCTCGGTGACAGTTGAAGAGGATCGTGCATATTCGAGGTGAGAAGGGAGATATGGGAAGGGATCAACGACATGCCATAGCCATCGAATGTATGTGGAGCAAAATCAAGCCAAGGGAAAGAACCAGAGAGCAAACGATATCATACTTGGTACTTGTCCATTCTTTTCACACTCCACCTTGTTCCGTTTATAAAGTCCTCGGTATTTGTCCAGAATACACGCTCAACTAGCAAGTAAATAGAAACGTTGGCACGGAAAATACAAAGGGGCGCAGAGGCAATTTATCGGATATTATGGTCGGCGAGATGATTCGGTTTAAAAACATCCTTATTCAAGCTTTGTCCTACCTCGACTTCACCCAAGTGATGATAAAATTCTTCACAGGTTGATTTAAAAATTTATTACTAAACTTATGGATTGACCAGAGTCTATGGTAGCATTACAGTTCAATTCAATATTCGACCCAAATCCCGATGGATAAGATGAGGGCGGGTGCAATGATGGAGAGGCTGGGTAAAGATAGGGAGGCAGCGGATGGCTTGGAGTTGGCATCCGTACTTCCGTTGTTCACTCCACTCTTGGCATTCAAGACGGGTGAGTTACCGCTGTTTTCGGAGCTACCGGCTGGCCCTTTGGGTCCAGTGTATGGAGTGCCAGCAGCAACAACAGGATTCAGGATGATGAAGTATGGGCTGTATTTCTGATTCTTTCCGGACCCTATTCTCAGCACATACTGATTCCCTTCCGGAATTTGACCAGGAATATTCCATTTGTATGAGCCAGGAGTGCTGTTGATGTTAACATCGATAGTAAGGACAACCGTGAGATTGTTGGACGCGCCGGTAAGTAACTGCAGGTCAACCAACCCAGGCGTTGCATCGCCCCCAGCGTCCTCCTTCCATTTGATTTCCTCCTGGGTCCCAGCCTTCCATACAGCGCTCACTGGGCTAGTGATGGAAAAATCCCCTAGTACAGCTGTGACGAACAATGAAGCTAGCAAACACAATATACGAATCATCGCGATAGACAACGAGTGGAGGTCGATGGTTACTGTTGCTTCACCTTTCGGGAGACCTTATTTAAATGTTCGTAACTGCCACGCGCCCCCGAATTCCATATTCTCCCACCTCCCCCCGCCTATTCATTTATACCTCAAAAGCATCATTAGGTCAGCCATTCCACAGGCTGGCTGTCTCAGAGCTAGCACTCTTTGCATATTTCCATTCCCAATACGGCTTAATGCCCACACTCCCTTGCACTAAAAGTGTGTACAATTCCTGCACGATTCATGTTCGAAATTTAATTCATTGATTCGTGGGGACAATAAGGTTACATGACTAGGGAGAGATGTATAGTACAACAACGTATTTACTTAACGGCTGGTTTTCACAGAGGATGGAAGCTGCTCGTGGGCTTCCTGATCGAGTTTGGCATTAACGTAGGTGGTGTTGACTGCACTGGGGGCATGCACCTCCTCAGCCTCTGGGTGATCACCCTTCTTGTATTTGTACTTGTAGTTGGCATTCTTAGGGTTGTCCTCATTCCATGGATGGGGATTTGTGGAGGCCAAACGGATGTTCTGATCAGGAACAGCATTCATGTTTTTGCGTCCTATCATATACCCAACGGTGCCAAACACCCCAGACATGATTGCAAGCAAGGGAATGTTGCTAGGATCGATGGTTAGCATCTTCAGGAAGCCGCGGTTTCTAGGGACGGTACTGGCCATTGTGGAGGAGTGTAGTGAATTCTGAGTTGTATGTCGAGCCGACTGCCATTTTTATATGCAACCGCGTAGGATGAGGTCAGAATGATTCTGACACTTCAAAGCCGTAGATCGCCGCCACTAAGCAATGTTACGTCCACTTATTTGTTGTACCTGACCGTCACCCATTCCATCATCGGCTGCCAAAGATTTATCAACGTCATTATTCATCTCCACTGAGACATGATTTCACCACATCGTTAACCACCTTTTCCCCACGCTGATTAAATACTTGCTTAACGCTCTAAAATCAAACCCAACTTCTTTTGGAAAACGCCGATACAAGAAAGACACGATGCATCCACTACCCGTATCTGCTACCTTGTACCACATCACACAAGCGGTGGGTTACACCTCCAGGGAAGCGGTATCAAACACGTGAAATCCATTATTAACGACCGTTTTATTGACGAAAAGAGATCAAATTAAATAACATTCTATGAGGCGACCGGACCCGCGCGAGCAGTTTTGCGAATATATGAGAAGAGTAATATTACATGGTAAAGAGTGACAACCACTGCCATTTACTCCCGTCCAATGTCTCTACCGAAGATCTTCTGTTTGCACCAATCGGCAAAGACCAAAGTCTTCTGGCGGACCGAGAACAACTTGGAAAGGTATGCGCTTCTCCACACCATGAAGGTGGCCAACCCACCGGCGGAAATGTTGCCATGCATGATGGGGAAATCGGCAATGGCCTTCTCGGCACCGATGTAGGCCAAGGATCCGCTGTGGGAGTATGTGAAAGTGTTCAACTCCTCCTTGATTTCAGCAACCTCCTTCTGGCTGGCTTCCTGTTTGTCGGCAATTTCGTTCAGCAACTTGCCAAGGTAGGTACCTTGTTGATTGGCAACCTGAGCAAGAGGAGGATACTTGGTGAAGGTGCAATCACCAAGGGCAAAGATATCCTTAGCACCAAGCAACATCAAGTGATCATCGACTAGGAGACCACGTCTGCCTGTCTGTGCTTCGGGCAATTTCTCCATCAATCCCTTGACTATGGGACGAGCGGTGTTACCAGTGGCCCAGACCAAAAGTCCGTAGGGAATGTTCTCGCGAGTTTTGTCAGCCTTCTCGACGACGATGTTCTTTTCGTTGACCTCCTTGACTGCGGTTTTGGTAAGCACCTTGATCTCGTTTTCGGAGAAGGTGGACTCGGTGTATTCGATCAACTGCTTGGAGAAAGAAGGCAGGACATTGGGCATGGCCTCGATAAGGGTGATCTTGATTCTTCCTGCGATATCAGGATACCACACGGCAAGGTCATCGGTCAAGAAATCGTGCAACTCAGCGGCGTACTCGACACCAGTGGGTCCACCACCGACAACGACCATGTGTAACAGTCTGTTCTTCTCCTCCTCGGGCTGGTCACCAAAAGCGGCTGTCTCGATGCCTGTTAAATCAGAAACTGCGTTGAGTGAAGGCCATTACAAAAAAGGGTCAAGTAAGCACTACGAACAGTCCATCAATCTAGCGCGAATCTTCTTGGCATCCCAAATCTCCTTCAGGAAACAACCGTATTCGCGAACTCCTGGAACACCGAAAGTCTGGTTCTCGGCACCAACACCAACAACAAGGTAGTCGTACTTCAAGGTGGTGTTGCTGACGGCTCCCTTGATTTCAGAGTTATCTAGTTACGTTCAATGGTTAGGACCTTGCTACGCCAAAAAATGGGCTCCTCTTGGCTACATACCGCTCACTGTAATGGTCTTGTTGACTGGATCAATGTCAGTACAGTCACCTTCGAAGAGATGGACCTCTCTCTTCTTGTGACGCGTGATGTATCTAATTGGCTCCATGATGGAGCGATTCTCGATGGTGCCGACAGTGCAGCTTGGCAACAAAGGAGTGAAGAGGAAATAGTTTCTGGGGGAAACGACAACCTAAGCCAGGGAAGAAACCGTAAGTGAGAGAACACAAGACGGCCACAGGAAAGTAGGAATACGAACCACATTGAATTTATCGGTATCGAGTTCTCTCAAGATAGAGGTGGAACCCCAACCAGTACCCAGGATGACCAAAGTCTTCTTCGAAGGATCAAATTCCGCTTGAGCAGGTGGGTGACGCTGCGAATAGGCGGCTAAGTTTTGAAAGGATTAGTACTGGTGGCCACTGCGCCAGGCTATTCTTGGATATAAACTCACTGTAACCGACAAGACCAACAGCACCAACAGATAGCCCGAGGGCACCACGAGTTACGTATCTCCATTTGGATTTCTTGACTGGCTGGGCAGCGGCAGAAACGGAGGAGTAGGCTCTAGAGGTGGAGAGGAGGAGGGAGCGGCGAGCAACAGAAGTGGCAGCTAAATGGGCACGCAGTTAGAAACAGAACGCATATGTTCACTTGATAGTACCAGTATCCCAACCTCTAAACACACGTTGGCTCTGCATAGTTTGTAGTCGGGAAGCGAAAAACGCCGAGTAAATATCAAGAGTGACAGACTGGCGGGAAATGGTAAAATACCAAACTTTATATAAGCATGCGCCTCAAATGGAAGGTACACCAGAAGCAAAAAATCAGTGATGAAATTAAGCGTGGATACAATAGGGGAAAGTGTGAGTTGTTCCGAATCCGATCGATCCTTGGCCCATATGCGGGTTGCTGATAAATCCGGTCGCCTTTGACGCTTTTGACGTGCAAATCCAACTCACAACAAGCATTATACCACACGGAGCCACACCAGAGGCGCTCTACATCAATCAGTTTCTCGAGAGTGCATCTACGAAAGCCATTGTGGCATTCAGTCGCGAAAACGACGGAAGAAACCCCACAATCTCCCCACTTTCCAACAGGGCCCAACTGGAGGTTATTATCGATTTGTCGAGACCAAGATATACATTGCGCTGATCTACCCCAGCTCGCCGGCAAGTTGGGGAGATTTGGATAATTTTGATTGGGCTCAGATTCTTTCCAAATTCCCTATTATTACCTCCGTTGAGCGCTCGACAACCTATTTCCTGACCCCTCGCCACATTTAGACTAATCGTGATATTTCGATCAATTCACGTGGCTGCTGCTTTCATCATTCGTCACTGGGCCACAAGGAATTACCGCTGCGAGTAGTTGTAGGACCAAATGATGCGCGTTATCGCTGTTATTCATCTGATTAGGAATCGATAACCCACCAATTACTAATACCCGTTATTCTACATAGCTTTGGGCGTAGATAGATGTACTGATAAGGTAGGTAGTGAAGGTAGCTAGCGTGTGGGTAGGGTTTGAAGGGTCGTAGCTGGATGTAATCATGATCAGTAATATGAGGGTTGCATCGTGGGAGGCGCTTTGTGCATGTCTATCCAATTTCGATCTGTGGGTTGAGCAGGTGGTTTGTGGTGGTGCCTGTGTAAACTTCTCCCGGGACTTTCCACCAAGCAATCCCTTGTGGTGGTCATTTCCCTAAGAAACTACGAATATGCAATCTGACTCATTGGGCAATTAATATTATTATTATTATTATCACTATCATCATCATCATTACATGAGCTTGGGAAGTGTGAAAGATTACACAGGGCAAGGTGGAGTCCCAGGCTTTCAGAAGGTCGATTTCCCATGGATCTGCAAAACCTCTGCGGTCTTGAGTCGAAACAGCGTTCGGTTGTTCCATTTACGAAGGGCTGCTTGACTGTCCGCGCCGATTTTGTACACTAGATAATGAACGTATGATGTTGGTTAGACTCTGGGTTATTTCGAATCCATTGGAACTCCCTCACGCACATTCTTTCTCTGTCTCGTCCAATATGGTGACAAATTCTGCCTGGACTCGGTTCTGGACGGTTTGGGTGTAGTCCATGATTAGCTGGATCCGTGCTTTGAAAGCCTACATGCTACTGATCAGTTCAAATGCGCTTCCTCGATGGTGTCAATTGGCTTACGTCTGCGAGCACCATGTTTAGGTCAACGTCGTCAAGGCTGAAACATCAGTTAAGAGTTAAGGGATAAAGTTTCAAAGAAGACTGGTTTCCGAATAACACTCGTCACATTGAGGATACAGATCTACCAGCAGCAATCCGTACAAGTAATAGTATGGATTCAGTGAGTGGAAGTTGACATTGGTTGAGCAGGCCCTTAGGCTGTTTCGTACTTTGGCTCCGTAGCACTTTGGTATCTCCACCTCAAACCATTCTCGGCTAAAAAGCAGCGTGAGTACGGTGAAGTTGTACTTCTCCACTGCTGAGTACTTACTGCTGCGCAAGTTGCTTGACTAGCCAGAAGGGGAGTTCAAGTCGAGTATTCTCTGCTAACTAACATAAAGGGATGGAGTAAGTCGGATAATCGGTACAAGATTATTTAGCAAAACCCTTGAACGTACATCAGGCTCCTCTGATCCATCAAGATAGCCTAAGCCTTCGGCGTGTATTTTGAATATCAGTGGTAATCTCTAAACGGTTGGTTTCTAGGTTAGCGGCGTCTTACTGAGGAAAAGGCCAACATCATACTTGTTGTTCCGCAAGGATGGCATCAACATCGTAGTAGTCCTCCATGTCCCAACAATAAAAAATCCAAGGTCAAGCTAGCCTCGTACCAAACATAGATGTAGTGTTGGTTTGTTTACTGATCATATCCAATGAACTAGCCAACAAAAAACGCGTGGATGACACAGAATTCGCGATAGTTTATTATGTTGTGTTTGTTCACTGATCGGCACCACAATATTCGTTCAGGAATGGAATAAACTAACCTTGAGCAAATATTTGCGCTGATTTGATTAAGAGAAAGAAAGCTGTCGATTCACTAAAAAAGGTTGCATTCCCACTCAGTTTACATTTGGAAAATCACTATCGTTTCTTATACAGACCCTTTGAAGATCAACACGATGCTGCCTTTTGTGTATAAGAACTAAGCCAAAAAGAGGATTTAATATGGAGCTTTTCTAAAGATTCTTTTATATAAACAAAGACGGGGGAGTGCTACGGATGGCGTTGCCACCGTATAACGGCAATGATGACAGTACAAGAGCTCTTACCAGGCATCGCATACCTTACCGGGTGGAGAAATTTCCCCGTGTCATATTTACAAATACCGTTCAACTCGCTATCATGGACTCCAAACGTCGTCAACATAAGAAACATGAAGGTCAAATTAGCGGAATTAAGCTTTATGACGATTTGCCTTTAAATCCGGCAAGACGTGATTCAATCGAAAGATCAAGTTGCTCCACCTGTCTTTTGATGTCTTCATCAGTATAACGGTATTTGTCCAATCGTGCTCTAGTTTCCTCCTATAGTGAGAAGAGCTCGGTTAACATCAATGTTTACACAGATGACAAGGAATATGGCCTCTTACAATGGATAGTTCGGAATCATTGTAAACCAACACAGTACTGGATTTCCCTTGGGTTGGGGCAGCTAGTGTAGAAGTGGCTAAGATGGGTGTGGCGGAAGTATCCTCCTCAAGAGCAGTCGGTAAAACACCAGCAGCAGGTGGTACCACTTGTTCGTAAGAACTAGGCACTACAGGAGCGGTGGGCTGTGTGGTGTAAGCAGGATAAGTTGTTGAAGTAGGTACTATACCGGTTGAAGGTACTGGTGTGGGTACGGGTGCGGCAGCAGGCTGAGTATATGGCGAAGTCCCAGGTGCCGGTGGAGCAGGTGGAGCATAGTAATTTTGAGGAGGGATTGCAGCACCGGGTACAGGCGGACGAGCCCATGGATTGTGAGCAGGTTGGGCATATTGAGCAGGAACCCTGTTTAAAGAGGTAAGTTCAGGAACACTAGTCTGAAAGATATAAATTCAGTCATTACCCAGGTCTATATCCGTAAGGATTTTGATATGGTGGTACGGGAACACCATAGTACGCTGCATATTGAGGAGCAGCCATGTAACCAGCAGGATAGCTAGGGTACGCTGCAGGTGGAGCACGAGGTACACTGTAAGAAGCGCCAACTGAAGGTGGATAACTAGCCATGGTTACAGGTGGAGTTTGAACCTCGGGGGTAGAATCGGATGACTTCAGTCTCTTACTAGGATTGTCACCTTCGATAGCTTGTAAGTGAGCGATTTGATCTTCCTCTGGGATTCCCTCCATTCCAAATATCTCAATATCTGTGGATTCTCTCCCTTTTAGAGCATTTGGGACTTTACTGATGGTTTCCTTATGGACCTGAGCTACGTGTACAACCATTCCACCAGCAGTGTTAAGCTTTTTTGAGCAGTGGGGGCACTTGAAATGCTTTGCTTTCTGATGTTGAATAAGAACCTTCTCATCGTCAAAATCACGTTCACAATACCAACACCAGGGTCTAATAGTCTTTCTCTTCTTCTTGGCCATTTTTACTAGACTGAAAGCGCGCAAACCGCGGTTCAGATAACGAAACCATTTGTACCAAAGAAATGGGGTGTATCCCTGAATTTCTTTTTTTCTTACAATCATGCTAATCAAATACCCCCAATGACCACTGCGTGATATGATTGGTGTTAAACGGCTTGAAAGAGATTTCTGCGATAGTTGTTTAGTCATCAATATAATCTACATGATACAAATCGATTGTAGGATTCATATATATTTCGTTTCAAAGTACAATAAAATGTTTGAACATGTATGGGAAGGGAAAGGAGATGATCGTAAGCTATGATATCACAAAGCTCGTCTGATGCCATTTATTTACATGTTAACTAGATTTAAGGAACTCTACTAAAATAGTACGTGCATCCAGCTAAAGTACAAATATCAAAGATATCTTCTGGCAAGAGCACGTACTTTGGTATCAAAGCTGGTAGAGGTGATCAAAGAGTTTTGCTCATAGAAAGGGTTCATCAAAGCCTATTGAAAAGGATAAGAATGTACCGTGGACCTTTTGAAGAAATGTGACCTTTACCCGAATATAAAGCTCGTGACAATCTTTGAAAAAGTTGAAGATGGCGTCATCGTTCTTGGCTTCATGAAGCAACAGCAATCGAACATCTGTTGTACCTGGTGAAGGGATAATACATTGAATGTAGAGCATTTTGAAAATCATAGTGACAGGCAAAGGATACTGCTAGGGGTTACATAAGCGGAGACGAACCAGTCGTTGTATTTGTCGACTGTTTTCAAGTAACTACAAGTAAAATGAGTAAGCTCGGAACGTGCGAAGAGGAGCAATTAAATAGTCACTTTACAGTGCATTCGTTGTCCATATCATTTCATCTACTACGTCTAAAGCGCTATGAGCCACGAATTGATATAAATGTTTTGTGTCGTCATTCTAAATCGTAACGGTTTATAAAGTGCTAAGAAGAATGTAGAAAGCAGGTTTCTAACAAATACCTTGGCAACTTCTCTAGCTGGCGAGCCAATCTCAGCTTCATAGATTGGGTTATCCTTGTTCCCAACAATCGCAAAATAGAAGCCTGACATTGTACTGTTGAACTATCTAACAACTTCGACAGTTGTTTGATATTCATGCGCAATGTACAAATCATGGATCGCTCCAGGGGTGATGTTAAATGATCAATGAAGATTAGTTTTCGTTTAATTATTTGTTTAATCAATCCATGTCTACTAATTCGTCGTTCGACTTAAGAGAGAGATTTCGCGCATTAGTTACTTTCAATATTCGCAAGAATAATATGGTATGTGTAAGCAAGTCAGTTACTCCGAGCAAACCGTATTACCAATTTGGACAAGGCTACTTCGTACAATATGTTTTTTTTTGAGTGCTAGGGCATGTCCTATCATGCAGCTTTCCCAGGTTAAATTCAACAATGGTATGCGTTTATTTGCATTCAGAAGTCATGAAAATGATTTATGAGGAATCTCAAGTATGAGCATTGCCCCATCAATACCTTTGAATACAATATTCAATTCTATGGATATACCGGAACACTTATGTACTAACAGACTTTATCGCCTGTGAATTATTCTCTACCACGGACGTACTGGGCAACAATACTGGTGAAGTACTCTCCCTGGTGAACAGCTACCTCCAATTCCTTGGCTGACGGCATTCTGGAGCCATCTCCGTTGGCAATGGTCCCGGCACCATAAGCACTTCCACCAATCACCTCGCTGTTGTCAGTCAGGTGTGGTGAGGTGAAGCCCAATGGCACGTAGATGATCCCATGGTGGGTAAGGGTGGTGAGGGAGGTCAAGGCTGTGGTCTCTTGGCCACCGTGTTGGGATGCGGTGGAGAAGAAGAAGGTGGCCATCTTCTTGGCGTAGGCACCACGAGCCCAGTAGGAGCCAGTAGCATCCCAGAATGCTCTCCATTGGCCTGGCATGGCTCCGTATCTGGTGGGTATACCGAAGATGAGGCCATCAGCTTCCTCCATGAGCTCTGGTGTGATCACTGGAATGTCGGGCTTGGGTGGAGCATGCATCTTGTCAAGAATCTCCTGCGACAGGGTCTCGGGCACCTGGAAGATTGACACCTCCACATTGTCGACCTTCTCAACACCCTCCTTGATGGCAAGGGCGAGTTTGTAGATGTGATGGTAGACGGTGTGGATGATGATGAAGATCTTTGTCTTTTGAGCAGCCATGATGCAGAGTGGTGATTGAGAGAGCAGTAGTAGTTAGAGTTGAGTCACTCGTTTGATAGTGTTTGGTGATGCTTCTTGATATGCTTTATATAGTCCCGTTCGGGCTCGAGTCCTCATATATCGGAGTATTTACCTCTTTTACTAAGCTAGAGATTAATCATGCTGATCGGATATGCAGCTAAATAGAGGGATATTTCCGATTATTTGGATTCTTCACTCTCTATATTACGAACTCGTAATCTCCTTCAATCACATGATAAAATCATTTGGGTATTATCTAGACAGATACTGCTGGGGTACCATTGACTGAAAATTCAATTTTTTTGATGTTGACATTAAAACAGACCCGAAGTCCCTATCAATATTAGGTGCTATATTGGGCGGAACGGAGGTTGTTATGTAATAACCTGTGAAGGGTCAGTAACTGTAGGCCAACAGTCAATTTTTAGGAATCAACATTCCGCCTAAGAAGCCAGGCTTGGACCATTTTAGCCACTGATAACACCATCACCAATATTTGAAAGATTAGATGAATTCATACATTGATATGTGACTAATAGCCCATCCAGAAGATCAGCCGACTTAGCCATGAATTATGATGCCGTCCAAATATGGCACTATTATCCGAAAGGGGGCGTCTGGTTATAATATATAATACATACTGAAAGGTTTGACCAACTGCAATCACTCTTGTTACTCCAAGTTTTCTGTTCATTTCTCGATATGGCATCGCAAAAGACCAAGATCTTCATCATCATCCACACCGTCTACCATCACATCTACAAACTCGCCCTTGCCATCAAGGAGGGTGTTGAGAAGGTCGACAATGTGGAGGTGTCAATCTTCCAGGTGCCCGAGACCCTGTCGCAGGAGATTCTTGACAAGATGCATGCTCCACCCAAGCCCGACATTCCAGTGATCACACCAGAGCTCATGGAGGAAGCTGATGGCCTCATCTTCGGTATACCCACCAGATACGGAGCCATGCCAGGCCAATGGAGAGCATTCTGGGATGCTACTGGCTCCTACTGGGCTCGTGGTGCCTACGCCAAGAAGATGGCCACCTTCTTCTTCTCCACCGCATCCCAACACGGTGGCCAAGAGACCACAGCCTTGACCTCCCTCACCACCCTTACCCACCATGGGATCATCTACGTGCCATTGGGCTTCACCTCACCACACCTGACTGACAACAGCGAGGTGATTGGTGGAAGTGCTTATGGTGCCGGGACCATTGCCAACGGAGATGGCTCCAGAATGCCGTCAGCCAAGGAATTGGAGGTAGCTGTTCACCAGGGAGAGTACTTCACCAGTATTGTTGCCCAGTACGTCCGTGGTAGAGAATAATTCACAGGCGATAAAGTCTGTTAGTACATAAGTTTTCTGGTAATTTCGTCGAATTGAATACAAGTCAATAAAATTATAGAGCTGAAAGGTGCATTATTTACATCAATGGTAAACACTTGATAAAGTAGGCTTGCTCTGAGGGATTTATTAGTTATATAACGCATATTAAGGGGTTGCATTGATTAGTACTCTCCGTACATTTCCTAAGCGGGTGCTACTGGTATTTAGGTCATGTGGCTATAAAAACGACAGTAGTCGTGAGAAGATGAAAATATGAGTAGATCAATACGGAGCCAGGTAGCAGGGCCGAGTAAAATTCTTTTCTATAATCTCTTTCTCCATCTAGGGGTATATCCGACCACATTATATATAATTAATCCCGGCTTAGTAAGAGTGGCAATACTCATGATTAATCCCTAGCTTAGTAAAAGTGGTAAATACTCCGATGTATAAGCACTCAAATTCAGATTATGCTATATAAAGCACACCAAGAAGCACTACCGAATACTATCAAACAAGCAGCCCAACTCTCACTACCATTACTCTCTCAATCACCACTCTGCATCATGGCTTGCTCAAAAGACAAAGATCTTCATCATCATCCACACCGTCTACCATCACATCTACAAACTCGCCCTTGCCATCAAGGAGGGTGTTGAGAAGGTCGACAATGTGGAGGTGTCAATCTTCCAGGTGCCCGAGACCCTGTCGCAGGAGATTCTTGACAAGATGCATGCTCCACCCAAGCCCGACATTCCAGTGATCACACCAGAGCTCATGGAGGAGGCTGATGGCCTCATCTTCGGTATACCCACCAGATACGGAGCCATGCCAGGCCAATGGAGAGCATTCTGGGATGCTACTGGTGCCTTCTGGGCTCGCGGTGCCTACGCCAAGAAGATGGCCACCTTCTTCTTCTCCACCGCATCCCAACACGGTGGCCAAGAGACCACAGCCTTGACCTCCCTCACCACCCTTACCCACCATGGGATCATCTACGTGCCATTGGGCTTCACCTCACCACACCTGAGTGACAACAGCGAGGTGATTGGTGGAAGTGCTTATGGTGCCGGGACCATTGCCAATGGAGATGGCTCCAGAATGCCGTCAGCCAAGGAATTGGAGGTAGCTGTTCACCAGGGAGAGTACTTCACCAGTATTGTTGCCCAGTACGTCCGTGGTAGAGAATAATCCACTCCTCCCAAAACTTGTTAGTACATAAACGTATTGGTAATTGTATCGTAATGAATAAAAATCAATAGAACTATCTAGTTGAAATGAATATTATCAATGTAAACGCAATCAAACGTGATCATTTGGAAAGCATAGAGTTTGAGCTTACTTGAGTGCAAATTGTATCTACGTTACAGAACAATAGTTTCGGGAATTCGGATTGGGTGTTTTTCCCTGATAGGACTCTAAACACTACTTTTGGAAATTTATCCGAGATCTCATGTAGGCATTTTCCATTAGCTTTGCTTCGTAGAGTAACCATACACTCTGAAGGATTGGGACTCAAGCTTTGGATTATATAGCGCATATTCGGCGTTTGATTCTCCCAAGTAAAGAAATACAACCATAACATATGCCGCCGACATTCAGGCTATGTAGTCACAAAACAACAGTGACCATGAGATGATGAAAATAAATGTAGTCAAGTAAAATACTTTCCCCATTTAGGGGTATATCCGACCACCTCGTGTATGATTAATCGCAGCTTAGTAAGAGTGGCAAATAGTCCGATGGTTGAGCGCTCAAACTCGGATTGCCTATATAAAGTATGTCAAGAAGCATCACCAAACACTATCAACCAAGTGGCGCATCTCTCACTACTACTCTCTCAACCATCACTCTGCATCATGGCTTCCCAAAAGACAAAGATCTTCATCATCATCCACACCGTCTACCATCACATCTACAAACTCGCCCTTGCCATCAAGGAGGGTGTTGAGAAGGTCGACAATGTGGAGGTGTCAATCTTCCAGGTGCCCGAGACCCTGTCGCAGGAGATTCTTGACAAGATGCATGCTCCACCCAAGCCCGACATTCCAGTGATCACACCAGAGCTCATGGAGGAAGCTGATGGCCTCATCTTCGGTATACCCACCAGATACGGAGCCATGCCAGGCCAATGGAGAGCATTCTGGGATGCTACTGGCGCCTTCTGGGCTCGCGGTGCGTACGCCAAGAAGATGGCCACCTTCTTCTTCTCCACCGCATCCCAACACGGTGGCCAAGAGACCACAGCCTTGACCTCCCTCACCACCCTTACCCACCATGGGATCATCTACGTGCCATTGGGCTTCACCTCACCACACCTGACTGACAACAGCGAGGTGATTGGTGGAAGTGCTTATGGTGCCGGGACCATTGCCAACGGAGATGGCTCCAGAATGCCCTCAGCCAAGGAATTGGAGGTAGCTGTTCACCAAGGAGAATACTTCACCAGTATTGTCGCTCAGTATGTTCGTGGTAGAGAATAAGCAACTATTCATGTTACTCCATCTTGTAATTTAAATGCACTGTGTGACTTTGAGCTCTTGATAATACTTTCTCCATGCAATAAATATACTGGTCTTAGGTTCCATTTTTTCGAGTTTTCTCCTTTTACGGTCCGCGTGCTGCCCTTATTTAGTATTGATTCCGATTTCTCCTCCGTTTGTGGTTTTTAGTAAATCCGTGGGAAGTCTGATGGCTTGTTTGAATCTTTAAGGTGCTTGCCAACGCACCCCAAACTTTTTATTTCGCCTCTCACAACACATCATATTGAACTTTATGAAGCTAGCCTAGCCCCGCGATGCCCCTTTCTGCCTTTACGAATTAGTCCCAAGTTTCGAAGGCATTTGTCACACATCATTTGATGCAATAAGCTGGTGAGACTGTGACTCACAGCATAAGCACTTATTTCTTTTTTGTACGCATTTATTGGTACTTGGAAAATCTCGGCCTTTTTAACCATGGTTCTGCATGACAATTTAGAGGCCAATATGCTGTTGCAATTCATTGGGTTAGCATCAAAATTATTCATGCCATGAGTTTCTCAACAAATTACTAGCATATAGAATATTGACATGAGATTTTGCTTACATTATGGAAATTAGCTATCGCTCATCAAACATTTCGAGCTCACCCATCTCATCCAAATGCCCCTAAATTCTACCCATTGCATCTTGAAGACCTCTTTACATATGCTCGCCATTAGTTTTACTGTGCGAGTACTTAATTTTAGTTACATCAGTTAATTGCTGTATAGCTGCACATTCCTGCAGTAATGGCAAACCACATCCAGGTCCCTGTTGTGCATTTTGCATACTCATCCAAGTAGTGACCTTATCATAGCCAAAAAGGTTTCATAGTCCAGTATTTAGACAGAATATACTTGGACTAAGCTTACCTATATGTTAATTACTTATAACTTGGTATCTCTTAAAAGGCCTCAGTATTGCTGTAAGAGTCTTGGAGATATTGGAAGTGATTGGGAGGACAAGTAGATTATGTGGTTTTCACTTGATGATTTATTGAATGTAAAAGTAGCATTTATACTTTTACATGGTCTTGGCATTACAAACATGTAAAATAGAATGAGAAAGGTCCCAAGAGCATGTGTGCAAAGTTTGGGGCTGCTTGGACAACTTATCAAATTTTCATGTTCTGGGTACCTGGTATTTTGGTGAAATTATTCCAAGTAAATCCCAACAAGGAATTTGGTCAGTATTCTCTAGGATTTGAAGGTAACAATCTAAGTGACTAGGTTAGGTGTATATTTAGGTGAAATTACAAATTTTTACAACACTCCCACTCAGCTAAATGCTCATACTGACTAGTCCTAATTTTGACCCAAGATATTCAAACTTGTCTCTAGCTAATGGTTTGGTAATTATGTTTGCAAACATTTCATATGTAGGACAGTAACCTAAGCTAACTAAGTTATTCTCTATAGCTTCACGTATGAAATGATGTCTAATATCTATGTGCTTGGCTCTAGCATGAAAAGTTGGATTTCTACCTAATTGTATACATCCTTGATTATCTTGAAATAAGTGATAGGCGTTTTTGACATAGACCTAAATCTGTAAAAAGCTTTCTTGATTACATTGCTTCTTTTGTAGCTTCACAGGCTGCCATTTACTCTGCCTCTGTGGTAGAAAGTGCTACAGTTGGTTGCTTTCTTGAATTCCATGAAATTGCTCCTTTACAGTAGAGAAAGGTGTATCCTGTGGTGGATCTTCTGTCTTCTAAATTTTGTCTCCAATCAGCATCAGAGTATCCCACAAGATCCTGTTCTGAATCCTTATAAGTGTATCTTAAGCAGATATCAGTAGTTCCTTTTAGGTATCTAAAAATCTGCTTAACTGCTGCAATATGATCAGATCCATAGTTCTGATTTTGTTAGCTGACACCTCCCACTGAATATGAGATATCTAGACATGTTCTAAGCATGATATACATCAGACTGCTGACCATAGACTGATAAGGAAAGTCAGGGCTTTCAGATGGCACCAAGCTCTCTTGATTTGGTTGAGTTTTGACCAAGTTAAGGTTTGTCTCCATTGGGGTAGCTGCCAGTTTACAGTCTTCCATTTGGTATTTCTGAGTATATCTTGAATATACTTGGATTGGCTTAGAGTAATAGTCTGGGTACTTCTGTCTATGGAAAACTTGATCCCTAAGTAGTAACTGAGTTCTCCTGGATTGGACATCTTGAGCTCCATAGATAGGCTGGATTTAGTTTCTTTCAATGTTTCTAGGTTATTGGCGGCTATAATAAGATCATCCACATATAGAGCTAATAGAGCTGGACTGGCTCTATATGGCTTATAGTATATACTTTAGTCAGCATTACTCCTTTTGAAACTTGAAGATTCCAAATAAGAATCTATCTTGCAATTCCAGGCTCTTGGTGATTGTGTGAGACCATATAGTGACTTTTTAAGCTTGCAGACCAAAGGGGGGTTATCTTGGTCAGCAAACCCATCAGGCTGGTCCATATACATGTCCTCATCAAGTTCTTCATTCAAAAATGCAGTTTTTGCATCCATTTGATGAATGAAAAACTTATATTTGGCTGCAATATCCAATATTAATCTGATGGAATTAAACTTGGCTACCGGTGCAAAGGTCTCAGTATAGTCAAGTCATTTTGTTTGAGTGTATCATTTGGCCACAAGTCTTGCTTTGTATCTTTCAATTGTACCATCAGCCTTGTATTTTGTCTTCAAGACCCATCGGCTTCCAATTGATTTTTGGTTGATTGGTAATTTGACTAAGTTCCAAGTTTGATTTTCCATCAGGGCCTGATATTCCTCAGTCATTGCAGATCTCCAAAACTTTGTCTGAGGGCTATTTAGGGCCTCTTTTACAGTCTGGGGTTCATCATTATGGACTGAATAGGCATAGGCTAAGTATGTACCCTCATTGATATAGTAATTTGGGCTATTACTTGTCCAATTGGATCTCCGGGCATTTGATACTGGAATGGTCACTTCTGAGATATTTCTTGGCACTGATTCTGGCTGAACCATGGTTGCAGAGTCCTCTGGAGTGAAAAAATTTTCATTGTTTTGCTCTGATTCAATCCTGACAATTGGTGGACTTGAGATCAGATTTTTGTCATCATCTGATGTCATTTGTTGTGAATATTTTGAATTTTCATCAAACAACACATCCCTGGACTTAATCAGCTTCTTTGCTTTGGTATTGTAGAGTCTGTATGCTTTACTTTCATTGCAGTAGCCCAAAAATATGCATTTTACACTTTTTGGCTCAAATTTTGACTAATTTCTGGGCAGTTTCTTGGCATATGCTGTACACCCATATATTCTTAGATGTTCTGCACTTGGTCTGTATTCATACCATGCTTCAAATGGAGTAGAATCACAAAGTATTCTATTATAACTCCTATTTTTAAGGTATACAGCAGTGGCAACTGATTCTGCCCAAAAATCATAGGATAATTTTTGATCATGGATCATTGATCTTGCCATATCAATTATTGATCTGTTAGCATGTTCTGCTACTCCATATTGCTGTGGGGAGTATGGTACAGTAGTCTCTTGCTTTATACCATGAATTTTGCAGAAGTGGATGAAGAGTTTTGAGGTATATTCTCCACCATTGTCAGAGCGTATTTTCTTGATTTTTTCACCAGTTTCTCTCTCCACCATTGCTTTATACTCCCTGAACTTAGACAGAGCTTCTTCCTTTCTCTCCATGAAGTAGACCCATGTTTATCTTGTATAATCATCAATAAAAGTGATTAAATACTTCATCCTGCCTAAGGATAAATTCTGCATAGGTCCACACAGATCTGAATGAATTAGATCTAATTTTTTCTTAGTTTTGATTAACCCAGAGCTCTTGAACTGTTGTCTGGCTTGTTTCCCATATATGCAGGCTTCACTGTGCTCCAAATTAGCTGGGGGAACAATTTTTACTCCAGAAATTAGCTGATGTTTGATCATTTTGTGCAAATAATCAAAATTGATGTGCCCTTCTGCAGTGGCCTTGCTTACAGAGAGTAGGTGCTTGGCTATGTCTGGTACATAGAGTACTTCTTTAAAGGTCAGTGTATGGCTTCCTTTACTGCTTTGTAGTTTTACCTGGATAGATCCTTCTCCCACTGCATCAAGCGTTCTATTGTCACCCATGAAAACCTTCATAATTAGAATTTCTTGATATTGTTGTAAGAGTCTTGGAGATGTTGGAAGTGATTGGGAGGACAAGTAGATTATGTGGTTTTCACTTAATGATTTATTGAATGTAAAAGTGGTATTTATACTTTTACCTGGTCTTGGCATAACAAACACATAGAATAGAATAAGGGAGGTCCTAAGAACATGTGTGCAAAGTCTGGGGCTGTTTGGACAACTTTGAGAATTTTGATGTTCTGGGTACCTGGTATTTTGGTGAAAATATTCTAAGTAAATCCCAACAAGGAATTTGGTCAGTATTCTCCAGGATATGAAGGTAATGATCTAAGTGACTAAGCTAGGTGAATATTTAGGTGAAAATACAAATTTTTACAACACTTCCACTCAGCTAAATGTTCATACTGACTAATCCTAATTTTGACGTAAGATATTCAAACTTGTCTCTGCCTAGTGGTTTGGTGAATATGTCTGCAATCATTCCATCTGTAGGACAGTAAACTAAGTTAACTAAGTTATTCTCTATAGCTTCACGTATAAAATGATGTCTAATATCTATGTGCTTGGTTCTAGCATGAAAAGTTTGATTTCTACCTAATTGTATACATCCTTGATTATCTTGAAATAAAGTAACATGGGTTTTTTGACATAGGCCTAAACCTGTAAAAAGCTTTCTTGACCACATTGCTGCTTTTGTAGCTTCACAGGCTGCCATATACTCTGCCTCTGTGGTAGAAAGTGCTATAGTTGGTTGCTTTCTTGAATTCCATAAAATTGCTCCTTTACAGTAAAGAAAGGTGTATCCTGTGGTAGATCTTCTGTCATCCAAATTTCATCCCCAATTAGCATCAGAGTATCCCACACAATCCTGTTCCAAGTTCTTATAAGTATATCTTAAGCAGATATCAGCAGTTCCTTTTAGGTATCTAAAAATCTGCTTTACTACTGCAATATGATCAGATCCATAGTTCTGATTATGTTGGCTGACAACTCTCACTGAATATGAAATATCTGGACGTGTTCCAAGCATGATATACATTGGACTGCTGACAATAGATTGTTAAGGAAAGTAAGGGCTCTCAGATGGCACCAAGCTCTCTTGATTTGGTTAGTTTTGACCAAGTGAAGGTTTGTCTCCATTGGGGTAGCTGCCAGTTTACAGTCTTCCATGTTTTACTTCTTTAGTATATCTTGAATATACTTGGATTGACTTAGGGTAATAGTCTGGGTATTTCTGTCTATGGAGAACATGATCCCTGTTGTAAAAACTTGTAATTCCACCTAAATATTCACCTAACTTAGTTACTTAGATCATTACCCTCAAATCCTAGAAAATACTGACCAAATTCCTTGTTGGGATTTACTTAGAATACTTTCACCAAAATACCAGGTACCCAGAACATGAAAATTCTCAAAGTTGTTCAAACAGCCCCAAACTTTGCACACATGTTCTTGGGACCTTCCTTAACCTGTTCTACATGTTTGTTATGCCAAGACCAGGTAAAAGTATAAATGCTACTTTTACACTCAATAAATCATTAAGTGAAAACCAAATAATCTACTTGTTCTCCAAATCACTTCCAATATCTCCAAAACTCTTACAACAGGTTATGAGCCCTGAGCTGTCACTCTCTGCAATGTCTACTACTGCTATTACTGGAATTTTCCCTTGGCTGAAAAGTTGGATGGATCTAACTACCAAGTGTGGAAGGTGAAGCTGAAGATGCTGCTACAAGAAAGAGGTCTTTGGAAATTGTCATGGGAGAAGCATGCCCTTCCAAAAACATGGTAGAGGAAGCCTTAAAGTACCAGAAGAAAGAACAAAGTGCCTTTAACTGCATTTGCCTTAATGTCAAGGACAAACTGCTAATTCAATGCTCAAGAGCAAAAACAGCAAAGAATGCCTGGAAAGCATTAGAAGGCACCTACCAGTCATGTTCAGCTGCCAAGAAGATGTATCTGCGACAAAAATTCTTTACTACAAAGATGCTGCCAGGAGAAGAAATGAAAAATCTAATTAACAGATTTACCCTGCTGGTAGATGAGATGGAATCTGTGGGCATACCAACTACTGATGAGGATGTGATAGTTACCATCCTGAATAGCCTGACAGAAAAGCTTCAGGGCCTTGTATCAGCCCTAGAGTCCAGAACTGAAGATTTGACCTTAAATTACATATAAGAAAGGCTCCTGGATGAAGAATCAAGAAAATCAAGTGCCAATAAGAAGGAAGAAGAAAATGCTTTAATAAGCAATGATAACCAACAAAGGAGGTACCCAATACCCTACAAAGGCAACAGCAACCTGCATTGTAACTACTGCAAAAGGAAAGGACACACATCAGACTGGTGTCTCAAAAAGAAAGATAATCAGTAAAAGAAGCCTGATTATGGAAATGCTGCAACAACTGAAGATAGACTATTCATATCTGCACTAAATATGACCACAAACAAGGATTCTCAGACGTGGTATATTGACTCTGGAGCATCTCAACACTTTACACTCCAAAAAGAACTTTTTACCTAATATCAAGAAATTCCAATTAAGAAGGTTTTCATGGGTGATGATAGAACACTTGATGCAGTGGGAGAAGGAACTTTCCAAGTAAACCTAAGAAGCAGTGAAGGAAGCCATACACTGACTTTCAAAGAAGTACTCTATGTACCAGAGAAAGCCAAGAACCTACTCTCTGTAAGCAAGGCCACAGTAGAAGGACTCAGTTTCAGTTTTGACAATTCTGGATGCAGGATCACTGATCAAAATGGTGCCCATGTTGCTTTGGGCATCAGAGATCAGAATCTATACAACTTTACTTATATTCCATAATATCTGGAAGCCAATATAGGTAACTTAAATGAATAGACACCAATGCTTTGGCACAGGAGATTTGGACACATCAATTTTGATTATTTGCGTAAAATGATCAAAGATCAGCTAATTTCTGGAGTGATGATTGATCCCCCAGCTAATTTGGAGCATTGTGAAGCCTGCATATATGGGAAACAAGCCAGACAACCGTTCAAGAGCTCTGGGTTAATCAAAACTAAGAAAAAATTAGATCTAATTCACTCAGATCTGTGTGGACCTATGCAAAATTTATCATTAGGTGGGATGAAGTATTTAATCACTTTTATTGATGATTATACAAGATACACATGGGTCTACTTCATGGAGAGAAAGGAAGAAGCTCTGTGTAAGTTCAGGGAGTTTAAAGCCATGGTGGAGAGAGAAACTGGTGAAAAAATCAAGAAAATACGCTCTGACAATGGTGGAGAATATACCCCAAAACTCTTCATCCACTTCTGCAAAATTCATGGGATAAAGCAAGAGACTACTGTACCATACTCCCCACAGCAAAATGGAGTAGCAGAACATGCTAACAGATCAATAATTGATATGGCAAGATCTATGATCCATGATCAAAAATTATCCTATGATTTTTGGGCAGAATCAGTTGCCACTGCTGTATACCTTAAAAATAGGAGTTATAACAGAATACTTATTGGGTATATTCACTACCATTGTCAGAGCGTATTTTCTTGATTTTTTCACCAGTTTCTCTCTCCACCATGGCTTTAAGCTCCCTGAACTTAGACAGAGCTTCTTCCTTTCTCTCCATGAAGTAAACCCATGTGTATCTTGTATAATCATCAATAAATGTGATTGAATACTTCATCCCGCCTAAGGATAAGTTTTGCATAGGTCCACACAGATCTGAGTGAATTAGATCTAATTTTTTCTTAGTTTTGATTAACCCAGAGCTCTTGAACAGTTGTCTGGCTTGTTTCCCATATATGCAGGCTTCACTGTGCTCCAAATTAGCTGGGGGATCAATTTCTACTCCAGAAATTAGCTGATCTTTGATCATTTTGCGCAAATAATCAAAATTGATGTGCCCAAATCTCCTGCGCCAAAGCATTGGTCTTTCTTCATTTAAGTTACTTATATTGGCCTCCAAATATGATGGAATATAAGTCAACTTGTAAAGATTCAGATCTCTGATACCCAATGCAATATGGGCACCATTTTGATCAGGGATTTTGCATCCAGAATTGTCAAAGCTGAAACTGAGTCCTTCTGCAGTGGCCTTGCTTACAGACAGTAGGTTCTTGGCTATTTCTGTTACATAGAGTACTTCTTTGAAAGTCAGTGTATAGCTTCCTTCACTGCTTCTTAGGTTTACTTGGATAGCTCCTTTGCCCACTTCATCAAGTATTCTATTGTCACCCATGAAAACCTTCTTAATTGGAATTTCTTGATATTGGGTAAAAAGTTCTTTTTGGAGTGTAAAGTGTTGAGATGCTCCAGAGTCAATATACCACGTCTGAGAATCCTTGTTTGTGGTCATATTTAGTGCAGATATGAATAGTCTATCTTCAGTTGTTGCAGCATTTCCATAATCAGGCTTCTTTTGCTGATTATCTTTCTTTTTGAGACACCAGTCTGATGTGTGTCCTTTCCTTTTGCAGTAATTGCAAAACAGGTTGTTGTTGCCTTTGTAGGGTTTTGGGTACCTCCTTTGTTGGCTATCATTGCTTATTAAAGCGTTTTCTTCTTCCTTCTTATTGGCGCTTGATTTTCTTGATTCTTCATCCAGGAGCCTTCCATATATGTAATTTATGGTCAAATCTTCAGTTCTGGAATCTAGGGCAGATACAAGGCCCTGAAACCTGTCTGTCAGGCTATTCAAGATTGGAACTATCACATCCTCATCATCGGTTGGTACGCCCACAGATTCCATTTCATCTACTAGCAAGGTAATTCTGTTAATTAGATTTTTCATTTCTTCTCCTGGCAGCATCTTTGTAGTAAAGAACTTTTGTCTCATATACATTTTCTTAGCAGCTGGACATGACTGGTAGGTGTCTTCTAATGCCTTCCAGGCAGCCTTTACCATTTTTGCTCTTGAGCATTGAATTAGCAATTTGTCCTTAACATTAAGGCAAATGCAGTTAAAGGCACTTTGCTCTTTCTTCTGGTACTTTAAGGCTTCCTCTCCCACATTTTTAGGAGGGCATTCTTCTCCCATGACAATATCCCAAAGGCCTCTTTCTTGTAGCAGCATCTTCAGCTTCACCTTCCACACTTGGCAGTTAGATCCATCCAACTTTTCAGCAGAGGGAAAAATTCCCGTAATAGCAGTAGTAGACATTGCAGAGAGTGACTGCTTGGGGCTCATAACCTGTTGTCAGAGTCTTGGAGATATTGGAAGTGACTGGGAGGACAAGTAGATTATTTGGTTTTCACTTAATGACTTATTGAATGTAAAAGTAGTATTTATACTTTTACCTGGTCTTGGTATAGCAAACATGTAGAATAGGTTAAGGAAGGTCCAAAGAACATGTGTGCAAAGTTTGGGGCTGTTTGGACAACTTTGAGAATTTTGATGTTCTGGGTACCTGGTATTTTGGTGAAAGTATTCTAAGTAAATCCAGACAAGGAATTTGGTCAGTATACTCTAGGATATGAAGGTAATGATCTAAGTGACTAAGTTAGGTGAATACTTAAGTGGAAATACAAACTTTTACAACAGATATTGGGTAGGAAGTTCTTTTTGGTGGGTAAAGTGTTGAGATGCTCCAGAGTCAATATGCCACATCTGAGAATCCTTGTTTGTGGTCACATTTAATACTGATATGAATAGTCTATCTTCAGTTGTAGCAGCATTTCCATATTCAGGCTTCTTTTGCTGATTATCTTTCATTTTGAGACACTGGTCTGATGTGTGTCCTTTCTTTTTTCCGTAGTTGCAAAACAGGTTGCTGTTGCCTTTGTAAGGTCTTAGGTACTTCTTTTGTTGGTTATCATTGCCTATTAAAGCATTTTCTTCTTCCTTCTTATTGGCGCTTGATTTTCTTAATTCACTATCCAGGAGCCTTCTAATACATAATTTAAGGTTAAATCTTCAGTTCTGGACTCTAGGGCAGATACAAGGCCCTGAAACCTGTCTGTCAGGCTATTCAAGATGGTAACTATCACAACCTTGTCAGTAGTTGGTACACCCACATATTCCATTTATCAACCAGCAGGGTTATTCTGTTAATTATATTCTACATTTCTTCTCCTGGCAGTATCCTTGTAGTAAAGAGTTTTTGTCTCAGATACATTTTCTTAGCAGCTGAACATGACTGGCAGGTGTCTTCTAATGCCTTCCAGACATTCTTTGCTGTTTTTGCTCATCAGCTTCTGAATTTTGCCATCATACACTCTGTACCCTTTAGTATCATCACAATACACAAGAAAGATCACTACTCTACTCTTTGGTTGCAGCTTTGAGCATTTTTTGTCAGGAATGTGATAAAAGACACCACTGCTAAAGATCATGAGGTGCTGGAGGTCTAGATTTTTTGCCTGTAGATGCCTTAAAGGGTGGAGAATCACATAGTGGTGCTGTCAGGTATCTCTTGTTGGTGTATACCGTGCTAGCAACAGATTCAGCTCTGAACATGTAGTCCTTTCTCTTATCATGTAGCATAGTTCTACCCAGCTCTACTATTATTCTATTTGCACATTCTGCTAATCCATTTTGCTGTGGGGTATGTGAAACAATGGTCTGTTGAAGTATACTGGTGGATGAGCAGTATTTTGCCAACTTCTTTGAGCAGTATTCCCCTCCATTGTCACTTTGAAGTACCTTCAGTTTACACCCAGTTTGTGTTTCTGCCATATTTGTGAAGTGTTTGAACATCTTTAAAGCCTCATTCTTTGTTTTCAGTAAGTACATTCATTTATATCTTGTCTTGTCATCAATAAACACCATAAAGTATATCTTGGCTCCAAAAGGCAGTGTTCTCAAGGGCTCACATATGTCTGAGTGTACAATGACCAATACTTTGGTAGTGTTGATGCCTTCTGAGCTCCTGAAATGCAGCCTAGCTTGCTTACCATATGAACATCCCTTTCAGACACTCAATTTGATTGGAATTGAGTAATTAAGGCCTGAAACAAGCTGATTTTTCACCAATTGGAACATTTTCTGTTTCCCAATGTGTCCTGGCCTCCTAAGCCACATCTCTGTGTCAGTTTCATCAGTCTCAGCAATGTTTACATACTCAGGTACAATGATCATGCATTGTAACTTGTATATTGTGATCTTCGATTCCCAAAGCTAGTTTTTGTCCATTTCACTCAATATTGAGCAGCTCAGCTTAGTAAAAGCAGATTTCAATCCCTGAGCAGTTGCTTTAGTGACTGAGAGTAGGTTATTAGCTATTCCAGGTACATAGAGTATGTCAGTCAGTTTTGCTGTTGTAGCCCCTGAGATATCATTCATATTTAGTTGAATAGAACCACCAATGGTAGCTTTTAGTGCAGAGTTGTCTCTCAGATAAACCTTGCTTACAGGAATAGTCTCTAAGTTAGTGAGCCACTCCTTTGTGCCACAAATATGCTGTGATGATCTAGAGCCAATGTATCACTCATTTCTTTGGTCACTTGCACACTCTTGTGCAGTTAAAAATAGCTGTTCATCAGTATTTATGTGGTTTGCCTGCTCCAGTTCCAGTCTTTTGTCTGCTTGTTTCTTCTAGCATTTTCTTGCCCAGTGTCCTGGGTTCTTACAGTGTTTACAGTAACCAGGTTTTCTTTGGTTTTGTTGCTTTCCCTTCTTTTCTGTTGCCTTTTGGAGCTGAATAAACCATTGTCTTCTTTTTTCTCTGCTTTATCATTATATCTGAGTTCTTCATGCAGAAGTCTTCCTTTGATATGTTGTAAAAATTTGTATTTCCACCTAAATATTCACCTAACTGAGTCACTTAGATCATCACCTTCAAATCCTAGAGAATACTGACCAAATTCCTTGTTGGGATTTACTTAGAATACTTTCACCAAAAAACCAGGTACCCAGAACATGAAAATTCTCAAAGTTGTCCAAACAGCCCCAAACTTTGCACACATGTTCGTTGGACCTTCCTTAACCTATTCTATGTGTTTGTTATGGCAAGACCAGGTAAAAGTATAAATGCTACTTTTACATTCAATAAATCATTAAGCAAAAACCACATAATCTACTTGTCCTCCAAATCACTTCCAATATCTCCAAGACTCTTACAACAGGTTATGAGCCCCATGCTGTCACTATCTGCAATGTCTACTACTTCTATTACAGGAACTTTTCCCTTGGCTGAAAAGTTGGATGGATCTAACTGCCAAGTGTGGAAGGTGAAGATGAAGATGCTGCTACAAGAAAGAGGCCTTTGGGAGATTGTAATGGAAGAAGAATGCCCTCCTAAAAATGTGGGAGAGGAAGCCTTAAAGTACCAGAAGAAAGAACAAAGTGCCTTTAACTGCATTTGCCTTAATGTCAAGGACAAACTGCTAATTCAATGCTCAAGAGCAAAAGCAGCAAAGAATGCCTGGAAAGCATTAGAAGACACCTACCATCATGTTCAGCTGCTAAGAAAATGTATCTGAGACAAAAATTCTTTACTACAAAGATGCTGCCAGGAGAAGAAATGAAAAATCTAATCAACAGATTTACCCTGCAGGTAGATGAGATGGAATCTGTGGGCATACCAACTAATGATGAAGATGTGATAGTTACCATCCTGAATAGCCTGACAGACAAGTTTCAGGGCCTTGTACAAGCCCTAGAGTCCAGAACTGAAGATTTGACCTTAAATTATGTATATGGAAGGCTCCTGGATGAAGAATTAAGAAAATCAAGCTCTATTAAGAAGGAAGAAGAAAATGCTTTAATAATCAATGATAGCCAACAAAGGAGGTACCCAAGACCCTACAAAGGCAACAGCAACCTGTTTTGCAACTACTGCAAAAGGAAAGGACACACATCAGACCAGTGCCTTGGGCATCCGAGATCAGAATCTATACAGGTTAACTCATTTTCCATCATATCTGGAAGCCAATATAAGTAACTTCAATGAAGAAACACCAATGCTTTGGCACAGGAGATTTGGACACATCAATTTTAATTTTTTGCGTAAAATGATCAAAGATCAGCTAATTTCTGGAGTGAAAATTGATCCCACAGCTAATTTGGAGCACTGTGAAGCCTGCATATATGGGAAACAAGCCAGACAGCCGTTCAAGAGCTCTGGGTTAATCAAAACTAAGAAAAAATTAGAACTAATTCACTCAGATCTGTGTGGACCTATGTAAAATTTATCCTTAGGCGGTGTGGTGGTGTATAGGTCCAAGGGAGAGATACGTCCAACACTTCTCAAGTGTTTTGTGTGTGGGGTGTTCACTGGGTGCAATAACCTCTGGCAAAAGCTTGCTAGGAATACTTGGGTTCTGTTTCTAATCTAATGTGAAGGGGAATAAAGCCACAAGCTTGTCAAGGGAAAACTATTGAGCTACAATCCTCAACTTAGTTGGTGTCTTAACAAAAGTATGTGCTGGGTTTGGCGTCCTTTGAGATGACAATGTACTAAAGCTTCCAAAGTCAAAACAACTGTAAACTCCACCAGCAGGGACCTGATAAGAATGCAGCTGTGGTCAATAGTTACAAAGACAGAAAAGTATCTTTGCCTGTACAAGAACAAACTTGGGAAAGAATCAAATATAATAAAAGATACCTACTCTGAGTATTCCTCACAAGTAGTGCCTCCAAGGTCAGTTGGCTGTCAGCGCGGTTTCCTGGGAGTGTCCTGTGGTCTGGGGTTGGAAGTTCAGGTAGCAGCAGGTAGCAGTGATCACACTAATCAACAAGTCGGTATATTGATAAAAGGGATGATGATTTATTGTTGAGGGATAGCCTCGCTTATATACTTTTCTCACTGGCTAAGTGATTACTAATCATGGTGTTCCAGAAGGTTCCGGAGATCAATAGAAATCTTAATGACATCAGAATGACCTAAGAATGTTCTAAGTAGGTGCTGGAAGGTTCTAAGAGGCACAGCACATCCGACCAATCAGGAATCAGTATTCTGAAACCTGTGTAACATGGGGATACCATATATGGTATGGGAATGGTAGGGATGGTGACATGGACTGATCATGTGTCACAGGTACTGGCGCGGGTACTCGCCTAATATAGAAGTACTTATAGCTAGTAATCTTACATAAAGTGAGGGGTAACTTATGCAATAAGGTAAGCAGGTGTGATAGTCAACCAGCTTATGGGATAGTACTGATTGGGTAAGACAAATGGGATAAAACTAAAATAAGTGTAGTAGAGATATAGGGAAGTAGAAAATAAGGGAATGAGCTCATCTGTCAGTGGGTGTCACTGTCACCCCACTACAGCAGGATGAAGTATTCAATCACTTTTATTCATGATTATGCAAGATACACATGGGTTTACTTCATGGAGAGAAAGGAAGAAGCTCTGTCTAAGTTCAGGGAGTTTAAAGCCATGGTGGAGAGAGAAACTGGTGAAAAAATCAAGAAAATACCCTCTGACAATGGTGGAGAATATACCTCAAAACTCTTCATCCACTTTTGCAAAATTCATGAGTTAAAGCAAGAGACTACTCTACCATACACCCCACAGCAAAAAGGAATAGCAGAATGTGCAAACAGATCAATAATTGATATGGCAAGATCAATGATCCATGATCAAAAATTATCCTATGATTTTTGGGCGGAATCAGTTGCCACTGCTGTATACCTTAAAAATAGGAGTTATAATAGAATACTTCATGACTCTACTCCATTTGAAGCATGGTATGGATACAGAGCAAGTGCAGAACATCTAAGAATATTTGGGTGCACAGTATATGCTACAAAAACTGGCCCAACATCAGTCAAAATTTGAGCCAAAAAGTGTAAAGTGCATATTTTTGGGCTACTGCAATGAGAGTAAGGCATACAGACTCTACAATACCAAAGCAAAGAAGCTGATCAAATCCAGGGATGAGTTGTTTGATGAAAATTCAAAATTTTCACAAAAAATGACATCAGATGATGACAAATATTTGATCTCAAGTCCACCAACTGTCAGGATTGAATCAGAGCAAAGCAATGAGAATTTCTTCACTCCAGAGAACTCTACAACCATGGTTCAGCCAGAATCAGCTCCCAGGAATATCCTAGAAGTGATCATTCCAGTATCAAATGCCCGGAGATCCAATCAGACAAGAAATAGCCCAAGTTACTATATCAATGAGGGTACAAACTTAGCCTATGCCTGTTCAGTCCTTATTGATGAACCCCAGACTGTAAAAGAGGCCCTAAATAGCCCTCAGACAAAGTTTTGGAGGTCTGCAATGACCAAGGAATATCAGGCTCTAATGGAAAATCAAATTTGGGACTTGGTCAAATTACCAATTAACCAAAAATCAATTGGATGCAGATGGGTCTTCAAGACAAAATACAAGGCTGATGATACAATTGAAAGATACAAAGCAAGACTTGTAGCCAAAGGATACTCTCAAACAAAAGGACTTGACTATACTGAGACCTTTGCACTGGTAGCAAAGTTTAATTCCATCAGATTAATATTGGCTATTGCAGCCAAATATAAGCTTTTTATTCATCAAATGGATGTAAAAGCTGCATTTTTGAATGGAGAACTTGATGAGGATGTGTATATGGACCAGCCTGATGGGTTTGTTGACCACGGTAACCCTAATTTGGTCTGCAAGCTTAAAAAGTCACTATATGGTCTCAAACAATCACCAAGAGCCTGGAATTGCAAGATAGATTCTTATTTGGAATATTTGAGTTTCAAAAGAAGTAATGCTGACTATAGTATATACTATAAGCCAGATAGAGCCAATCCAGTTCTATTAGCTCTATCTGTGGATGATCTTATTATAGCCGCCAATAACCTAGAAACATTGGAAGAGACTAAATCCAGCCTATCTAAGGAGTTCAAGATGTCCAATCTAGGAGAACTTAGTTACTACTTAGGGATTAAGTTCTCCCTAGACAGAAATACCCCAACTATCACCCTAAGTCAATCCAAGTATATTCAAGATACACTAAAGAAGTACTAAATGGAAGACTGTAAACCGCCAGATACCCCAATGAAGTCAAACCTTAACTTGGTCAAAACTCAACCAAATCAAGAGAGCTTGGTGCCGTCTGAAAGCCCTGACTTTCCTTATTAATCTATGGTTGGCAGTCTGATGTATATCATGCTTGGAACACATCTAGATATCTCATATTCAGTGGGAGTTGTCAGCCAACATAATCAGAACTATGGATCTGATCATATTGCAGTAGTAAAGCAGATTTTTAGATACCTAAAAGGAACTGCTGATATCTGCTTAAGATACACTTATAAGGACTCAGAATGGGATCTTGTGAGATACTCTGATGCTGATTGGGGATGAAATTTAGAAGACAGAAGATCCACCACAGGATACACCTTTCTTTACTGTAAAGGTGCAATTTCATGGAACTCAAGAAAGCAACCAACTGTAGCACTCTCTACCACAGAGGCAAAGTACATGGCAGCCTGTGAAGCTACAAAAGAAGCAATGTGGTTAAGAAAACCTTTTACAGATTTAGGCCTATGTCAAAAAACGCCTATTACTATATTTCAAGATAATCAAGGATGTTTACAATTAGGTAGAAATCCAACTTTTCATGCTAGAACTAAGCACATAGATATTAGGCATTATTTCATACGTGAAGCTATAGAGAATAACTTAGTCAGCTTAGTTTACTGCCCTACAGATGAAATGATTGCAGACATATATACCAAACCATTAGCTAGAGACAAGTTTGAATATTTTAGGTCAAAATTAGGACTAGTCAGTATGAGCATTTAGCTGAGTGGGAGTGTTGTAAAAATTTGTATTTTCACCTAAATATTCACCTAACTGAGTAACTTAGATCATCACTTTCAAATCCTAGAGAATACTGACCAAATTCCTTGTTGGGATTTACTTAGAATATTTTCACCAAAATGCCAGGTGCCCAGAACATGAAATTGTCAAAGTTGTCCAAACAGCCCCAAACTTTGCACACATGTCCTTGGGACCTTCCTTAGCCTATTCTTTGTGTTTGTAATGCCAAGACCAGGTGAAAGTATAAATACTACTTTCACATTCAATAAAACATTAAGTGAAAACCAAATAATCTACTTGTCTTCCCAATTACTTCCATTATCTCCAAGACTCATACAACATCATATAGTCTAAAGCCAGCTTGTCTTATCTGCTTTCAAAAGAAAGTATGAGTGGCTCCTACTCATCTGGTTGGCTGCAAAGCAGACAGCATATCTTTTCTTCATCATCTACAGCAGCATTGATACTGTAAAGCTCTACTGCAAGTGTCTCCATTCTGGTAATGAATTGTAGCATTTCATCATCTGGCTTCTTCCTCATGTTGTAGAACTTTTATCCTAAGTAATACATGCTTGATACTAACTTTGCTCTAAAGATCTTCTCTAAGGATTCTCATGCTGCCTTAGCAGTACTTGAAGCATAGATATGTCCAATGAAGGATTCTTGCACATTGATACATATGGCATTCATGGCTTTCCTCTCCCTCTGTTGAAACTTTCCAGTTTCTTCTGCTGTTCCTTTGGGTTCAACTTCTCTTCCTGTTACTTTATTCCAAAGCTTTCTTTCCTTAAGGTGAATTTGCTTCTTGATTCATCAAAGTCTGTAGTTCTTCCCATCAAGCCTCTCCTTTACAGGGAAAATGTTGGTATTGTTCTGTTTGCAGGTAGAAGTCATCTTCAGAATAGATTAAGGCAATTGGGGTCCATTACCTGTTGCCATTTAAGAAGTGATTTGGATATAAGGAACTTATGAAGAAATAGTGGTAATAGTTGAACTGTTTTTTATTCATAAAGAGGCTTGGTATTTATTCCTTTGTAGAAGTGATGAAGCTGTAACACTAAATAAGAAGGGCTTCTCAGCATCCAGGAGTATTCTATAACAGTCTCAGGGTTAGTACGTAATGTTTGGTAAAAGTGTTAAATTGATCTTGATTATGGGGGAGTTTATAGGTTCATATTTCTGAAGAAATGGGCAAAGTTAGGGCTGTAGATTAGTCCTAGAGTGACCTAGAGTAGTCTAGAATTGTTAAGAAAAGTTTTAGCTGCTGGATGATACCAGATAGTCCAATGTTTCAGCATAGACTGTGTTAAAGTAAGACTTCTCCATAAAGAACCCAAACATAATGAATGTAATGGACAAAAATTAGCTTTGTGAATCAGAGATCATAATCTATATAAGTTACAGTGTAATATCATTCTACTTGAGTGTGTCAACATGGTTGAAACTAATGAAAATAACTGGGAGATGTGGTATAGAAGACCAGGACACATGGAGGTACAGAAAATGAGCCAATTGGTGAGAAATCAACTAGTTTTGGGCCAATATTACTCAATTCCAATCAAATTGAGTGTCTGATGTGATGTTCATATGGCAAACAAGCTAGGCAATGTTTCAGGAACTCTGAGGGCACTAACACCACAGAAATATTGGCTATAGTGTACTAAGACATATGTGGGCCCATGAGAACACTGTCCTGTGGAGCCAAAAGATACTTTACAACATTTATTGATGGCAAGACAAGATATACATGGGTGTGCTTCCTCAAGGCAAATGTTGAGGCTATAGAGATGCCTGAGCACTTCAAAAAAACTGGCAGAAGCACAAACTAGGTGTAAATTAAAGGTACTTCAAAGAAACAATGAAGGGGATATGTTGAAATTTTTAACTAATTGATATCATTCAGCAGCTAAGTATGTTACAAGTCTTGGTATAAGAGTTGTAGAGGAATAGGGAGTTTAGCCAGTATTGTATTCACTAAAACTGGAACTGATTTTTATTGAGATTCCAGCAGCTCCTTATATACACTTTGCCAGATCAATTGCTGACTAATTGTATTTCCCAATGTAGACTGTGGCTGATGACTCATTTGATTGCATCATCATCACCCAATAAGATTCTACTTGATATATCTATTTCTGTCTGATAAGGATCTGCTGATTCATTTGCTGACTAATGCTACTGATTTAATAGATAATACTGATATACTCATAGGCTAAACATAGAGCTAATTAGACTTGTTCCATCATTCCAGCGGATCACAGTGCCTAATAGTGCCATAGCATGCCAGATGGTGCCTGATCATGCCACAGAGTGCCAGATGGTGCCATACAGTGCCAATTTGGGATCAAAATTGACATACATATGACCCTAAAATATCAAATTAATAACAAAATATACAGCACTTTCTGGCACTATGATCAATGGCACAATGGAACAAGTCTACTAATTTGACCAAGAACTGATCTAACTTAAGCATTCAGGCAGTAGATCATAACATTCTCCCCTACTAAAGTCATGAGGGCTCTTCTGAATCTCATTTCTTGTGATACCAATATCTTGATGGTTCAATATTATCAGCAAGTCTTGCAAGCTTGAGTCTGTCTCTATGCACTAAGTCTTCCTGGATATTGCCTTGTTTGTCCACTAGTTGGTAAGTTGCAAATGGACATTCTCTGATGATCTTGAATGGTCCTGTCCATTGTGGCTCAAACTTCTTCCAAGTGTTGTTTCTTAACAATACAAAGTTCCCAACTGTCAATGCTTCTGGTGCTATAGTCTTATCAAACCTCTGCTTAATTGTTTCTGCACTTTGAGACACTTAGGTTTGTGTCTCTTGACATCTTTGTTCCAGTTGCTTGTGTCTACTTGGCTGACTGAGTTCATCTTCTAAGATGTATGTGAGCTTTGGTTCTGTAAGATCTCCTGGAATCCTTGGTTCACATCCATACACTAAGTAAATGGCAATTGTTGGGTGGTGTTGTGTATTCTGACTCTGCATGCAAAGAGTGCTTGGTCTATATACTCATCTCATCTACCTACAACTCCATTGGCATACTTGGTCAGCATTTTTCCAAATGATCCATTAAACCGTTCAGTGACTCCATTTTTTCTGGGGTGATATGCCAAGGTTTTCAAGTGTTTGATCTGCTGCATTTCCAGGTAAGCGTCCAATGTCTTTGCCGCAAAGTTTGCACCTCTATCTGATAGAGTCTCTACAGGACATCCAAGCTTCATTAAGATCTCATGGTAGATGAAACTTGCAGCTTCTTGCTCACTGGCTATAGTCACAGCTTTAGCAACTGGCCATTTGGTGGCATGGTCAGTTGCTACTAGGATCCAATGGTTGCATTTCCTGGTAGTTGGAATTCTTCCAATAAAGTCAATTTGCCATCTTTCAAATGACCTTTCAGGCTCCAAGGGAAAGAGTTCAGCAATTCTCTGTGGTTGGCCTTGGTTGATTTGGCAATTTGGGCATGTTTTCACTAGCTTCTCAATGTCATATTTCATTCTGGGCCACCATGATCTGGCTTTCACAAAGCTATAGGTCACTTCAATTCTAAGATGTCCATATCCCTTGTGTAGCTTATGTATTAAATCCAGGCAAGCAACATAAGGGCAATAGGCAATAGGGCTTCCATCAACAACTTGGTAGAGTATTTCATCCTGTACTACAAATTTGCTGGCTTCATCCCAGATTACCTTCTTGATCTCTTCAAGCACCTCATTAGGAATGACTTGGTCCTCCAAGTACTTTGGAAATAGGCTAGGCCAATCTGATTTATGCACCAAGCTGAGTTGTGCAACTTGATCTAATCCTGATAAGGCATCAGCAACTGTGTTGTTCTTCCCAGGGCAGTAGACAATCTCCTAATCAAGTTGCTGAATGTATTTACTCCATCCTGTCATTCTTCTAGAGAGTACCTTCTGAGTGAATTCATACATGAGGGAGGCATGATCAGTTTTCACAGAGCATTTGACTCCTTCAATATAGCATCTCCATGTCTTCAAGCAGTGTATTGTAGCAAGCATCTCCTTCTCATGGACTGGATAGTTTTGTTCTGCTGAGTTCAGTTTCTTGGATTCAAAGGCAACAGGGTTGTCCTTTCCCTAATGTTCTGGGCTCAGCACTCCACCAATTGTGTAGCCTGAAGCATCTGTGCACAGAGTAAACTCTTTTCTGAAGTCTGGGATTCTTATACTTGGTAGCTTAGCAAGTTCATTCTTGAGCATTGGAATGCCAGTCTCACAAGCTATGTTCCACTTGTAGAAATTGTGTTTCTTGAGGATATTAGTCAAGGGGGCTGCAATACTTGCAAAGGACTTGAAAAATCTCCATTAATAAGAGACCATTCCAAGGAATGATCTGAGTTCTGCTAAGCAATGGGGCTGCTTCAGATTCTTGATAACTTAAATCTTCTTAGCATCTAGGTTACTCCTGTGCTAGTCACTATGTGTCCCAGATATTCAACATGTTCCTTGAAGAATTCACACTTAGGTAGCTTGCCATAAAGCTTGTTCTCTCTTAGCTTCTTCAAGACCTTTTTAATGTGCACCAAGTATCCTCTTCTGTCTTGCAGTATATTAATAAATCATCTAGGTAGATTATTAGAAACTTATCTAAGTGTTATGATCTGCCACATGAATATTTAAGTTAGATCAGTTTTTAGTCAAATCAACTAGTTATTTGTTTAGGTTGTCAGTATATCAGTATTATTAAGCAAATCAGTAACATTAGTCAGCAAATGAATCAGCAGATCCTTATCAGACAGAAATAGATATATTAGGTGGGATCTTATTGGGTAATGATGATGCAATCAAATGAGTCATCAGCCACAGCCTACATTAGGAAATACAATTAGTCAGCAATTGATCTGGCAAAATGTATATAAGGAGCCGCTGGAATCTCAATAAAAATCAGTTCAAGTATTAGTGAATACAATACTGGCTGAACTCCCTATTCCTCTACAACTCTTATACCAAGACTTGTAACATTGGTAGCAGCAATAACCAGAAACATCCCTCCTGAAGAAAGAAGAAGTCTCCCTCAAGATGTCCAAATATCAAAAATGGAACAATGCTATGCAACAAATCCTGGCCCAGCAGCAACAAGGAATGACAACCATGGCCCAAAGCCAGCAAAACCCTGTCAAGAGCAACTTTAGTGTGAAGGCCAACCAGTGCCATGGCAGAGTCAATGAAAACCTGGGAACTTGACTCTTCCAGATTGAAGAAGCTCTCAAGGCTAAGGGAATTGCTCCAGGAAGCAAGTTACATTATGCAGCCTCTTACCTGGCAGATGCAGCTTTGCAGTGGTACCACAACAAGCTCAGGTCAGCCACCATGATGGGATGCTCTACAATCTCTACCTGGGATCAGTTTGTGTCAGAAATTCAGGATGCCTTTGAGCCCCCACACCAACAGACACTACCAAGAAGAAAGTTGAAGACACTTAGACAAAAAGAAATGGTCCAAGAGTGCATCTATGAACATAGATGTCTACTGGCACAAATTGAAAGAATGGACCCTCTGGATCAAGTTGAATACTTTATTGTTGGGTTAAAAGAAAGAACTTGTAAGCAAGTGAATCATCAAATGCCTCAGACTATTGAAGAAGCCATCAAGATTGCCATTGACTATGACTCAGCTATGTTTGGAGTTGGGAAGCCCACAATGACTAATCAGAGTGGCTACAATCACTATGAGAGAAGACAGTCAGAAGCAGTTCCAATGGAAATAGATGCTATGCAGAAGAGTCCTACCTCAGAAGAATGTAAGAAGAAAGGACTTTGCTTCATTGCCACCAGCAGGGACATATTGTAAAGTACTGCCATCAGAGATGAAATGGACACCAGCCATCAAGAACCTGTAACCATACTGAGGCCATGGAGCATAGTAGCACGGAGGATGAACTTGAAGAAGACTCAGAACTCACCTTCCACATGACAGAAGAATACCTATCCCAGATGACCTCAAACTCAGGAAAGCTATTATACTTGAATGGAGTAATCAATGGAGTACCTGCCACAATCATGATTGACTCAGGAGCATTGCATGAGTACATGTCAGAGCAATTTGCTCTGAAAGCTGGAATTAACTCAGAACCCACCAAATCAACTTCAGTCTCAACAGCTGATGGGAACTCTCACATAATTAACTGTATTACTCAGCTAGTAAGGATGAAGATCAATGACTATGAAGAAGATCTACAGGCCTATATATTTGGGAACTGCAAGTTTGACCTTGTACTTGGAAAAACCCGGCTATTTTGTCGTAATCCATCAATCAACTGGAGAATCCATGCTACTCAGATCCAAAAAGACAACAAGACCTATGAGCTATTACCTGCCAGGCTGGATTTTAACTTGGTCAATTCCAGTATGTGTGAGACAAGTGAACTTAGCAAGACCCAGTTCTGTAGAGCGCTTAGAAAAGGTATTCAGATGTTCCTCATGGCGGTTTTACAGAAGGATTCCTTGACTCCAGTACCCCAGAAGGTCCAGACTCATTTGAAGGAGTATTCAGATGTATTTCCAGATGAACTTGTAAGCCTACCACCAGTCAGAGATGTGGATCATGCCACTGACACAGGAGATAGCCCTTCAGTGAGTAAGACACCTTACAGAATGAGTCCATTGGAGTTGGAAGAGATGAAGAGACAAATAGATCAGTTACTGGAGCAAGGATATATCAGACCCAACAAGTCACCTTGGGGAGCACCAGTACTTTGTGTGAAGAAGAAGGATGGAACACTTAGGATTTGCATTGACTAGAGAGCCCTCAACTCAGTTAGTCCAAAGAATAAGTACCCCATACCTTGGATTGATGAGCTCTTGGACCAACTTAATAGAGCCGCTATATTCAGGAAGATTGACCTCATGTCAGGATACAACCAGATTAGGGTGAAGCCAGAAGACATCCCTAAGACAGCATTCAGGACCAGATATGGACATTACAAGTACTTAGTCATGAGTTTTGGCCTTACCAATGCCCCAGCAACATTCATGACCATGATGCAGACTGTCTTCCAGGAGTACCTAGACAAGTTTGTCAAAATCTACCTAAATGAAATATTGATATAAAGCAAGACAGAAGAGGATCACTTGGTGCACATTAAAAAGGTCTTGAAGAAGCTAAGAGAGAACAACCTCTATGGCAAGCTAGCCAAGTGTGAACTCTTCAAGGAACATGTTGAATATCTGGGACACATAGTGACTAGCACAGGAGTAACCTTAACCCTAAGAAGGTTGAAGTAATCAAGAATCTGAAGTAGCCCCATAGCATATCAGAGCTCAGGTCATTCCTTGGAATGGTTTCCTATTATCAGAGATTTGTCAAGTCCTTTGCAAGTATTGCAGCCCCCTTAACTGATATCCTCAAAAAAGACAATACCTACAAGTGGGACATAGCTTGTGAGACTGCCTTCCAGATGCTCAAGAATAAACTTGCTAAGCTGCCAAGCTTAAGAGTACCAGACTTCAGAAAAGAGCTTACTATGTGCACAGATGCTTCAGATTATGCAATTGGTGGAGTGTTGAGCCAAGAACACAAGGGTAAGGACTACCCTGTTGCCTTTGAATCCAAGAAACTGAACTCAGCAGAACAAAACTATCCAGTCCATGAGAAGGAGATGCTTGCTACAATACACTGCTTGAAGACATGCAGATGCTATATTGAAGGAGCCAAATGCACTGTGAAGACTGATCATGCCTCCCTCATGTATGAATTCACTCAGAAGGTACTCTCTAGAAGAAAGACAAGATGCAGTGAATACATTCAGCAATTTGACTTGGAGATTGTCTACTGCCCTGGAAAAAACAACACGGTTGCTGATGCCTTATCAAGATTAGATCAAGTTGCACAACTCAGCTTGGTGCATAAATCAGATTGGCCTAGCCTATTTCCAAAGTACTTGGAGGACCAAGTCATTCCTAATGAGGTAGATGAAGATATCAAGAAGGTAATCTGGGATGAAGCCAGCAAATTTGTAGTACAGGATGAAACACTCTACCAAGTTGTTGATGGAAGCCCTATTGCCTATTGCCCTTATGTTGCTTGCCTGGATTTAATACATAAGCTACACAATGGATATGGACATCTTGGAATTGAAGGAACCTATAGTATTGTGAAAGCCAGAGCATGGTGGCCCAGAATGAAACATGACATTGAGAAGCTAGTGAAAACATGCCCTAATTGCCAAATCAACCAAGGCCAATCACAGAGAATTGCTGAACTCTTTCCATTGGAGCCTGTTAGACCATTTGAAAGATGGGGAATTGACTTTATTGGAAGACTGCCAACTACAAGGATATGCAACCATTGGATCCAAGTAGCAATTGACTATGCCACAAAATGGCCAGTGGCTAAAGCTGTACCTATAGCCAGTGAACAAGAAGTTGCAAGTTTATCTACCATGAAATCCTTATCAAGTTTGGATGCACTGTGGAGATTCTATCTGATAGAGGTGCAAACCTTTTGGCAAAGACATTGGAAGCTTACCTGGAAATGCAGAAGATCAAACACTTGAAAACCTTGGCATATCACCCCAGAAAAAATGGAGTCACTGAACGGTTTAATGGATCATTCGGAAAAATGCTGACCAAGTATGCCAATGGAGTTGTAGGTAGATGAGATGAGTATATAGACCAAGCACTCTTTGCATGCAGAGTCAGAGTACACAACACCACCCAACAATCACCATTTTACTTAGTGTATGGATGTAAACCAAGGATTCCAGGAGATCTCACACAACCAAAGCTTACAAACATCTTAGAAGATGAACTCAGTCAGCTAAGTAGACACCAGCAACTGGAACAAAGATGTCAAGAGGCACAGACCAAAGTATCTTAAAGTGCAGAAAAGATGAAGCAGAGATTTGACAAGACTATAGCACCAGAAGCATTGACAGTTGGGAACTTTGTATTGTTAAGAAACAACACTTGGAAGAAGTTTGAGCCACAATGGACAGGACCATTCAAGATCATCAGAGAATGTCCATTTGCAACTTACCAACTAGTGGACAAACAAGGCAATATCCAGGAAGACTTAGTGCATAGAGACAGACTCAAGCTTGCAAGACTTGCTGATAATATTGAACCATCAAGATATTGGTATCACAAGAAAAGAGATTCAGGAGAACCCTCTCAACTCTAGCAGGGGAGAGTGTTATGATCTGCTGCTTGAATATTTAAGTTAGATCAGTTTCTAGTCAAATCAACTAGTTTTTTGCTTAGGTTATCAGCATATCAGTATTATTAAGCAACTCAGTAACATTAGTCAGCAGATGAATCAGCAGATCCGTATCAGACAGAAATATACATATTAGGTAGGATCTTATTGGGTAATGATGATGTAATCAAATGAGGTTCTGAGTTGATTCCAGTTTTCAGAGCAAATTGCTCCTATATGTACTCCTCCAATGCACCTGTGTCAATCATGATCTTAGTACGCACTCCATTGATTACTCCATTCAAGTATAATAGCTCTCCTGAGTTTCAGGTCATCTGGGATAGGTATTCCTCTGTCATATGGAAGGTGAGCTCTGAGTCTTCTTCAAGTTCATCATTCATGCTACTATGCTCCAGGGCTTCAATATGGTTAAAGGTTCTTGATGGCTGGTGTCCATTTCTTCTCTGAAGCAGTACTTTGCAGTATATTCCTGCTGGTGGCAATTAAAGCAAAGTCCTTTCTTCTAACATTCTTCTGAGATAGGATTCTTCTGCATAGCATCAATTTCCATGGGCACTGCTTCTGATTGTCTTCTTTCATAGTGATTGTAGCCTCTCTGCTTAGTCATGGTGGGCTTCCCAACTCTAATCATAGCTGAGTCATAGTGAATGGCAATCTTGATGGCTTCTTCAATAGTCTGGGGTTTTTGATAATTCACTTCCCTACAAGTCCTTTCTTTCAACCCATCAATATAGTATTCAACTTGATCCAAAAAGGCTGCATAATGTAACTTGTTTTCTGGAGCAATTCACTTAGCCTTGAAAGCTTCTTCAGTCTGAAAAAGCCAAGTTCCCAGGTTTTCATTCACTCCACCATAGTACTGGTTGACCTTCACACTAGAGTTGCTCTTGACAGGGTTTTGCTGGCTTTGGCCATGGTAGTTACTCCTTGTTACTGTAGGCTAAGGATTTGGAGTAACTGTTGCTGCTAGGCCAGGATTTGCTGCAAAGGATTCTCCCATTCTTGATTTTTGGACATCTTGAGGGAGGCTTCTTCTTTCTTCAGGATGGAGGTTTCTGGTTATTGCTGCTACCAATATTACAAGTCTTGGTATAAGAGTTGTAGAGGAATAGGGAGTTCAGCCAGTATTGTATTCACTAATACTTGAACTGATTTTTATTAAGGTTCCAGCAGCTCCTTATATACATTTTGCCAGATCAATTGATGAATAATTGTACTTCCTAATGTAGGCTGTAGCTGATGACTCATTTAATTGCATCATCATTACCCAATGAGATTCTACTCAGTATATCTATTTCTGTCTGATAAGGATCTGCTGATTCATTTGCTGACTAATGCTACTGATTTGATATATAATACCAATATAATGATAGACTTAGTTTGGTCACTGTAGGACTAATTTACAGCCCTAACGTTGCCACTTTCTTCAGATCTATGATCCTATGATTACTCTCTTATTGTCAAGATCATGTTAGCACTTTTACCAAACATTATGTACTAACCCTGAATCTGTTACCAAATGCTCCTGGATGTTGAGAAGCCCTTGTTACTTAGTGTTACAGCTGCATTACTTTATAAAGGTATAAGTACTGAGTTTCTTTATAAATAAACAACAGTTCAACTATCATCACTATTTCTTCACAAGTTCCTTATATCCAAATCGCTTTTTAAGTCGCAACATGTTATGAGCCCCAATTGCCTTAATCTATTCTAAAGATGATATCAACCAGCAAACAGAACAATACAAAAATCTTCCCTCTAAAGGAGAGGTTTGATGGGAAGAACTACAGAACTTGATGAGTCAAGATGCAAATTCACCTTGAGGTAAGAAAGCTTTGGAATATAGTAAGAGGAAGAGAAGTTAAACCCAAAGGAACAGCAGTAGAAGGTGAAAAGTTTCAACACAAGGAGAGTAAGCTTTTAATGCCATATATATCAATGTGCAAGATTCCTTCATTGGACAAATGCATGCTTCAAATACTGCCAAAGCAGCATGGGAATCCTTCGCAAAGATCTTTGGAGCAAAGTCAGTATCAAGCAAGTATTACTCTGGATAAAAGTTCTTCAACATGAGGGAGAACCAGATGATGACATGCTACAGCTCATTGACAAAATGGAGATGCTTGCAGGAGAGCTTTACAGTACTACTCCTGGTGTAGATGATGAAGAATAGATAACCCTTCTGCTTTGCAGTTTACCAGACACATATTAGCCACTCATATTTCTTTTGCAAGCAGAAAAGGCAATCTGACTTTAGACTATGTCAAAGTGAGACTTTTGCATGAAGAACTCTGACCTGATGCTCAAGCAGATAAAATAAAGATAATGCATTATTCAGCTCAGAAAGGTGCACAGCAAAGAAGGGAAAGCAACAAAACCAAAGACAACCTGGTTGCTGTAACTACTGTCAGGAGCCAGGACACTGGGCAAAAAAATACAAGAAGAAACAGGCAGACAAAAAACAGGAATTGGAGCAGGCAAACCATATTACTACTGATGAGCAGTGATTTTTAACTGTATAAGAGTGTGCAACTAACCAAAGTCATGAATGGTATATAGTGTCTGGAGCATCACAGCGTATTCGCAATACTAAGGAGTGGCTCAGCAACTAAAAGACAGTTTGCGTAAGAAAGTCTTATCTAGGAGACAACTCTGCACTAGAAGCTACCACCAGTGGGTCTATACAGCTATATATGAATTATATCTCAGGAGCAACAACAGCAAAACTGACTGACATACTCTATGTGCTTGGAACAGCTAAGAACTTACTCTCAGTCAGTAAAGCAACTACTCAGGGTCTAAAGATTGTTTTCACTTTGCTCAGCTGCTCAATAATGAGTGAAAATGGACAATAATTAGCTTTGGGAATCAGAGATCACAATATATACAAGTCATGACTCAAGATCATTGTACCTGAGGGTGTAAACATTGCTGAGACTGATGAAACTGACTGGAAGACATGGCATAGGAGGCTATGACACATAGGGGAACAGAGAACATGCCAATTGGTGATGAATCAACTTTTTTCAGGCTTAAATTACTCAATTCCAATCAGATTGAGTGTCAGTATGGGATATTTGTATGGTAAACAATCTAGGTAACATTTCAGGAGCTCAGGAGGTACTAACACCACCAAAGTATTGGCTATTGGGCACTCAGACTTACATGGGCCCAGGAGAACAATGTTCTTTGGTGCCAAGAAATACATTATTACATTTATTGATAACAAGACAAGATATACATGGGTGTTCCTTCTGCAGACAAAGGATGAGGCTTTGGAGACATTGAAGCACTGTATAAATGTAGTAGAAACACAAACTGGGCTCATATTGAAGGTACTTTGAAGTGACCATGGAGGGGAATACTGCTCAAGGGAGTTTGTAAAATACTGCACATCTACTGGTATCCTTCAGCAGACCACTGTTTCACAAACTCCACAGCAAATGGAGTAGCAGAAAATGCAAATAAAGCAGTAGTATAGATGGAAAGGCTTATGCTACATGACAAGGGTATGAACTAAAGGTTTTGGGCTGAATCTGTTGTAACTGTAGTATATCCTGAATAGATGTCCAACAATAGCGCTTTGTGCCTCTTCACCCTTAGAGTCATTTATAGGCAAAAAACCAGACCTCCAGCACCTCAGCATCATTGGCAGTGATGTTTTCTATCACTTTACTGACAAAAAATATTGAAAATTGGAACCAAAGAATAGAAAAGGGATACTTTTTGGGTATTTTGAGGTTACTAAAGGGTTTAGAGTGTATGATGGCAAAGTTTCAAAGCTGATCAAGAGCAGGGGCATTGTGTATGAGGACAATCTGATCTGAAAGCCCCTTAAATCATTGGCCAGCTGCTTAATACTGCAATTAACACTAATGAAAAAGATACATACCTAATTCAGCCAGATACAGAACAATTCTACTAGTTACAGATCATGGTTGATTATTCCAGTTGGGAGATCTATCAGAATAAACAATACCTCTGAATCCAGGTGGCAGATATCCAATGATCATGAAGAATCTTATCTTGCTTTATGTGCCAAACCTCAGTATCTGGAACTGGCAATGCAAAGTCCAGATGCTATAATGAGACAACAAGCAATGCAGCAGGAATACCAACCACTGATCAAGGCACAAATATGGGAACTGGTAGATTTACCAAATGGGAGAAAGCCAATAGGATGTAAATGGGTTGACAAGATAAGGATAATCTCAATTGGTACCATTGATAAGTACAAGGCTATATTGGTGGCTAAAGGCTATTCCCAGATCCAAGGACTAGACTTTAAGGTGCTATGATCAACCACTTGATTGTTTAAGTTAGATCAGTTTTTAGTCCAATCAATTAGATGTATGCTTAGCCTATCAGTATATCAATGTTATCTATCAAATCAGTGGTATTAGTCAGCAAATAAATCAGCTGATCCTTATCAGACAGATATAGATGTATTAACCAGGATCTTATTAGGTGACAATGATCAAATTAAATGAGCCACAACCTACATTAGGAAAGACAATTAGTCAGCAATTGCTCTGGCAAAATGATTTAAGGAGCTGTTGGAACCTCAATAAAAATCAGTCCAAGTTTTAGTGAATACAACACTAGCTAAACTCATATTCCTCTACAACTCTTATACCAAGACTTGTAACAAAGGAAACACTTGCTGTGGTTGTCAAGTTCAACTCCATTAGGACAGTTCTAGCCCTGGCAGCTATACACAGACAAGATTTATACCAAATGCACATCAAATCAGTCTTTCTAAATAGGGATTTGCAAAAAGTATATATATGGAGCAACCAAAAGCATTTATAGATCTAAGGGCATCATGAGGTGTATTGACATAAAAAATTGCTGTATGGGCTTAAGCAGGCACCTAGAGCATGGTATATCAAGATTGACACATATATGGAGGAGATTGGGCTTATTCATAGCACTGCAGATCACACTCTATATGCAAAACATCTCAAAATGACAGGGATCATCCTAGTTCATTATGTGGACAACCTATTCATAGCTACAAGCAACCAGGAGGCACTTAAACAGCTAAAATCAGATCTCTTCAGTAAGTTTGAGATGATAGACCTTGGAAAATAGGGCTATTTTCCTGGAATGAAGTCAAACTTGATATAGCAATGCAGAAAGTTATGCTGAATCACTCCAAGTACATCACAGATATTCTTAGATGCTTTAAGTTGGAAAATTGTTAACCTGCAGCTCCCCCCATAGATATTATGATGAGATTGGGTAAATCCTAGCCAGTTTTGGGTAATAACGGCTCATCTATGGGCCAGAACTTTCATTACCAATCAATGGTTGGTAGCCTGATGTACTTGATGGTGTCTACACATCCAGATGTTGCAGTGGCAGTTGGAATAGTCAGTCAATTCATGCAGAATTATGGATCAGATCAAAATACAGCAGTTAAGCAGACTCTCAGATTTCTCCAAGATACTATAAGTATGGTACTGCAATACTCTGGAGCAGCTAATAGGCAACATTTTGATGGTTATAGTGATTCAGACCTGGGTATAGATCTGGGTTACAGATGCTCTATCACTGGGTGTTTGTTTCTATATGCTGGTGCAGCTATTACTTGGAATTGCAAGAAATAACTAACTGTGGCCCTATCTACAACTGAAGTTAAGTATGTGGCAGATTGTCAAGCAACTAAGGAGGCTATATAGCTACAAAGATTATTCAAAGACTTAGGTTTTAACTAAGATTAATATACATAAATTTGCAAGAATAATTAAAGTTGGATTTTGCTAGCTAGGAACTCTCTAATCTTGCAAGAACTAAGCACATATATTTACAACACCACTTTGTTAGGGAAGCTGTAAAAAATAACTTAGTAGAGTTAGTTTACTGGCCAACTGACAAAATGGCGGCATATATATTGACAAAGCCATTGGTTAGACCACAATATCAGAATCTCAGAGGGAAATTAGGACTAAGAAGTTATTACACTTGGTCTGTTGGATAGTTCCACATTGGGCCATGAGTGACAAATGATGCCATAGTGTGCCAGAGAGGCCAAGTAAACCTATACTTGGCCACAGAGTGTGAAACATAGCTCTGTATCTTCATGCAAAGCAGCCCATGTGTTTCACCTTTTATGCAGGAGAAACTCCATTTTTTGACATTTTTTTGAGGACCAATGATGTGCAGGATGTGTAAGAGCACAGAGGAACTAAGGATATGTATCAGGTATTCAATACCCATGGCACTCTGAATCTAGCTCCTGAGGCTTGTAACATGTCAGAAAAATGCATGGCACTATCTTGGTCCACTGGCACTATCTGGCACTATAAGTGCTTTGTATAGATCTTATTTTACGGCTAATAATGAGGCAACAAGCCATGAAGGAAAAAACCATTCACTGATTGGGGCAAAAAGGTGGGAACTGGGAGATTTACCAGATGCAAGAGAGCCAGAGGGATGTATATAGGTCTCTATTGAAAATCAGACTATCTGGTATTGTTCAGCAGCAAAAAGTTTACTTATCAATTCTAGGCTAGTTTTGGTCACTGTAGGATTAACTTACAGCCCTAACTTTGCCACTTTCTTCAGATCTATGATCATATGACTACTACCCTATAGACAAGTGTTATAATCAATTGCTTGAATGTTTAGGTTAGATCAGATCTTAGTCAAATCAATAAGTTATATGTTCAGCCTATCAGTATATCAGTGTTATCTATCAAATCAGAAGCATTAGTCAGCAGAGGAGTCAGCAGATCATTATCAGACAGAAGTAGATATATCAAGTAGGATCTTATAGGGTGATGATGATGCAATCAAAAGAGTCATCAGCCACAACCTACATCAGGAAATACAATTAGTCGGAATTGAACTGGCAAAAATGGATATAAGGAGCTGCCGGAACCTCAATAAAAATCAGTTCAAGTTTTAGAGGATATAATACTAGCTAAACTCCTTGTTCCTCTACAAGTCTTATACCAAGATTTGTAACACAAGATTAAATTAACACTTTTATTAAAATCATGTATTAGCCTTGAAACTGATAAAGAATGCTCCAGAGTGTTGAGAAGCTCTTCTCAAGTAGTGTTAGAGTTGTTATACTTATACAAAGGTATAGATTCTGAGTTTCTTTATGATCAAACAACTTCTCTACTATTGTCTCTATTTTTAGATTTATATCTTATATTCAAAACACTTCTTAGATTGCAACAGGCTATGGGCCCTGATTGCCTTGATTTGATCAAAGATGACATCTACCAGCATACAGAATAACACATCCATTTTTCCTTTGATGGAATGGCTGGATGGAAAAACTACTATCCCTAGAGAATTAATATTTAGTTCCACTTTGAGGAAAGAAAGCTTTGGAACATAGTAACAGGAAAGGAAGTTGAGCCCAAAGGAACAGCAGAAGAAGTTGAACAGTGTCAAGGCAAGGAGAGGAAGCTTTTAATGCCATATATATCAATGTGCAAGATTCCTTCATTGGATAAATTCTTACTTCATATATTGCCAAAGCAGCATAGGAATCCTTGGAGAAAACATTCAGAGCCAATCAGAATATGGTCAGGCATATTCATGTATTTACTTCATATCAAGCTCTAAACTAGGGCAGTAGGCAGCTCCAAAACATTTTCACATAGTTTCATTTGAAGTAGCTACAGACTTATGCTGACTCACTGTATGAATACAAGCACTTCATTGACTGAAATAATCAGATCCACACCCAGGGAGATGTAGAACTGCAACATAGCTCCTTTATGTTATGATTTTAAGAATGAAAGAGTTAATATGCTCATATCATGAAGTATGCCTCTTGTTGATCTAAGCTCCTTGCTGGGATTGTGCATTTTTGCAAAGCTTCATGCTGAACATTTCATAATTTGAAATTTGCCCTACATGAACTCCTTGACAAATGGCCTTTCTCTTATCGCAGTGTCTTCTTCAAAGGCAAAGGACTCTCTCTCTTTAAAGATGTATCCCACTTAGTAGTCCATTGTAAATGCAGTACATCTCTATCTTTCATACCTTCAGGTAGGTAAGGCATTCATTGTCCCAAATAAAGAGACAGCACTAAAGCAAAGTAGACACACAAGATTGAGTAAGCTTGGGGCTCACAGCCCTTTGATATATAATAGAGATATATTCGAAGTGAAATGGAGAATAACAAGATTTACATAATATTCACTTGCGGTTTTGTAGAGTTGCATCAAATTATATATGCTCAATGCAGATCAATGTATATGTAGCTATTTAGTCAGTATTATCAGAATCTCAAAGCTACAAGTGGCAAATTTAACTGATTTGGACAAGTTGCAGATTTTCTTAATATCATGGACTACAATAATTGTTAATAACTCCCAAATATGTTGCAACACTAATTCCTAAGCTAATAGCCTGACATACATCATATAACTAAGTATTGGCTCAGAGAGGGATTGGTATCAGGAACTTATTTTGTTGAGGAGGAGTGCTGAAATACTGAACTATTTAATATCATTCAGCAGCTCACAATGTATTTTACTGTTCTTTATTGGTCTTAGCCACCATTGGACTCATTTGCAGCTCTAGCTTTGCTACTTTCTCTCAGACTTATGTTCTTATTGCTATGCCAGCATAGTGAAGAACAAGTTGGTACTTTTACTAATCATATGGTATTAACCTTGATTCTGGCACAGGATGGCCCTGACTATTGCAAAACTCTTGTTACTTTGTGTTGCAATTGCTTAACCTCTACAAAGGTATCATTACTGAGCCTCTTTATTCATAGACAATAGCTCAACTGTTCTCATTATCTCTCAATTACATATAATATTGAAGCACTTCTTGAATTACAACAAGTTCTTCACAGGGCATCTGCTACCAACACCAGTGGTTAATTAGGACCACTGTTGTACCAACATGCTAAGCATTACATTGATTGATTTGACTAAAATGGATTCAACTTAGGGTTAGGTTAGGCAAGTTCTTTCAAAAGTATCTAAATACAGTCTCACAAGCCATGTCCCACTTCATGGTGTTGTCTTTGGATATCAGTCAATAGGGCTGCAATACTTGCAAAGGACTTGACAACTATCAGATATGGTCTGAGCTCTGATATGCTGTGAGGCTGCTTCAGACTCTGATAACTGCAATTTTCTTTGGGTCTAAGATTACTACAGTGCTAGTATCTATGTGTCCCAGAAATTTAATGTGCTGCTTGATGAACACATACTTATCTAACCTGCCTTATAGCTTGTGCACTCTTAGTATCATCAAGGTCACCTTGATAAGCTCCAAGTGGTCATCTTCTATCTTGCTGTATACTTATTTGTCATCTTGGTGGATAACTTAAACTTATGTGGGTACTCCAGGAAAACAGCCCCCATTAAGGTCATTAATATTGATTGGGCATTAATGAGGCCTACACTAATAACTAAGCACTCAAAATGTTCAAGTAAGGTACCATATTCTGTTTTAGTGATTTCTTCAGGTCTCACCCTATTCTGCTTGTATTCTGGTATAAGGCCAATATTGCTGAATATGGTGGTGCCATTGAGTTTGTTCAAAAGCTTATTAGTCCAAGATATGGGGTACTTTTCCTGCAAAGTAACAATGCACACACTTAAAGTTCTGGTCATATAGATGGTGAGTTATGAGTCTTCTTCAGGTTCATTGTTGACATTTGTATATTCAAGGTCTTTAATATGGCTGAAAGCTCTTGTTGGCTGGTGCCAGTTTCATCTCCAAGGGGACTACTTTGAGATATGCCCTTGCTGATGGAAATGTTCACAAAATTCTTTCTTCTTGGATTTGTCTGAGGTGGGACTCTTTTATACAGTATATTTTTATTGGCACTGATAATGACTATCTTCTTTCACAGTTATTGTGGCCTCTGTGATTAGTCACTCTAGGCTTTCCAACTCTACATATAGCTGAGTCATAGTCCAGATCATAGTGATTCAACTCAGTTGCATCATCTTCTCCCAGTTTTCTACTTTCAGGGAATGCTGCTGAAGTTATTGGTAGCTGTTCACTTTGTACACCAAAATTATATCTTTGTTGACTTGTAGTATGGCTACTTGTGTTTTTGTAGTCAACTTTTTGCACACAAGTGGCAAGTGCAGTGCATTAGCTGTTGAAATATTAGAGAGATATATTGGAAGTGAATTGGAGAATTAGAAGATTTACATGATACTCACTTGATGTTTTATTGAGTTGCAACACAGTATTTATACTTATTGCAGAACTACATAAATGTGACTACTTGGTCATTATTAGGGGAGTCTCAGGAGTACATGTGCCAAGTTTCAGCTCATTTGGACAAGTTTCAGATTTTCCTAAAATTCTGTACTTCTCTAATTCCTAATAATTAGTAAATATCTTACAAACTAATTTCCATGTTGATAATCTGAAATGTATCATTTCACTAAGTGCTAGTTCATAATATATCAATAATTAGGTGGACTCCTAATTATTTCAACACTCCCACTCACATAATATATTCATATACTTATGAACTTGCTTTGGTGTTGTGTATCTTGCGGTTGAAATTAAACCTGCAATTAACCATCTAACCTATTGGACTAATGTATTCTCCAATATATGTTAGGGATTGCATATTATCTGTAATAACTAAGTATAAGTCTATACTGTTAATTACATCCTTCAGATCAAATTGCTTTGAGTCTGAACTCTGATCTCATTACAAATATCTATGAATGAGTGTCATCAATTTGATTGGAGTAAATCTTTTTAGATACTGATTGAATCCCAGCATAGTTTGCATCATCCAAGAGCTGCATTCTCAGGCTATCTGCTGTTTCTTATTTGAGTAAAATTGGTTAAAAATTGGCAAAGTTAGGATGTGGTCTTCTCTCCAGTAGATCTGGATCATCCACAGTTCCGGTCTATAGTCTAATTCACTTAGACTATCCTCCATATATCCATAACTGGATCTGGATAGTAACTTTCCTCATATACTCCATATATGATCTGCTGAGACCAGCAATTGGTCAGCATTGTAGTTGCCTTATTCTTTGACGCTTGACCAAGTATTTCCTCTTCCAGACTAGTGCCTTCAATGGTATCTAGCCTAGCTTTTCTTCATTCCTGATCTGGGATATTGTACTCCCACTGAAGCTACATCTTCTGGTGCTTCCTGCTATCTAAAACTGACTGAGGTAGATCATATATATCCTTCTGATCTAGGCATAACTTTCTTGGACTGATATCACTGTTACGGTATTCAGATCTTCCCTTTGCATCTTGATAGGCTTGATTTGGTATCACAGCATACCACAGCTTGATTGGCAGCTATTCATAGAGGCCTAATCCTAAACAGGATAGATATGGTCTCATATGTACTATTGCGCTTGAACAGTACAACCTGATCTGGCACCTTCCAATTGCGTAAATCTACCATAATGGCTCTGATAAGCCACTGTTACTTCTGATAGAACTTTCCAGCATAGAGTTTGGTTGACAGTGCAAATAGACAAGTCCATGATCTTCTGGACCCATTATAACCCTTAAGTGGGCCCTTGGTACCACTTCTCTAGCCTCCACTGCAGGTAAGTTGACTCCATTGTTCACCGTAATTGTGATGTTGCCTCTGAGTATGTAGGTTCTCATGGACTGCTCTGCTGCTTTCCTTACCAACAATACTCCACTATCCTCATGTGGTAGGATAACTGGATCATATCTAGTGTGCTAGATAGTCCAGATCTGGCCTAGGTATAACCTAACTCCATTTAGAAACTGGCAACTTATTGGCGGTAGGTTTTTGTTCCATATCTGGTCTTAAAGATGCTGGTTGCTAGAATTTCCTTATTGATCTAGATCTGGACCATACAGGTAGCATATCCACGGTTTGTTAGATCTCTCAGAGTGTTCAGGAACCTCCTGTCCTCAAAACATATCTATTCTGAGATGTTTCAACCAAATCGGTCATCCATTTTGATCTGGCATAACTTTTCACAGGCTTGATCAAATTTGATCAAATAAGCTTCCTTAAAAAGCCATTTTTCTCAGCATCTCAGTGGCAGATATCATCATTGCAGTTTGGCCCGTAGCTGGGAGCTGTAAGTAACTTGATCTGATCAAAATAGCATGATTAACATCTGATCCATGTTAATATAAATGATCCTTCATCAATGTATGTAAGTGATATATGTACTAGTGTAGGGCAACCAGTACACTCCCTGATAGTACTTCATGCATACTCTATAGTGTATATAGAGACTATATGCATATACTTTGGTCAAGGTCTCCGGTAGCACTTTTCTTGATGGCGGTAGAAATTCCATGCTTCAACATATTTGGGTATATCTCCTCCCACTGTTTCTGATACTTGATGTAGACATGTAGCTCATCTAATAAGTGTCTCACAGAGCCTCAGGCTCATTGGTGCTGGAAATAGTACCACTGATATATCATGTGTACCACTCCTAAGTTGGCATATCTAAGATCACTAATCTTTGGCCAAATATATAGGTATTATATATCATTTTGATCCTCAGAGTTTGGGCAAGCTGATCCATATATCTGTCAGCAAATCCAACTCCAAACTAGGGCAGCAGGCAGCATCAAAGTGCTTGCGCATCATTTCATTTCAAGTGACTAGAGACTTATGTAAATTCACTGCAGCAATATGGGCACTTCATTGACTGAAATAGTCTAATCCAAACCCAGGTACTTGTGGATCTTCAATATAGATCCATCATGTGGTGATAATAAGGATCATAGCATTGATACATATATTATGTAAGATGCCCCTTATTGATCTTGACTCCTTGCTGGGATTACACATTTTCTCAAAGATTCATCCTTCTGCATTTTCATTACTTTTGAAATTTGTCCAACATGATCTCCTTGACATATGACCTTTCTCTTTGCTTACTGTCTTCTTTAAGGGCAAAGGCCTCTCTCTCCAAAACAATATATCCCATATAGCAGTTCTTTGCAGCGGCAGTACTTTTCTGTCTTTTGTAACTTCAGGTAGACCAGGCGGTCTTTCTCCAGAATAAAGACACAGCACTAGAGCAAAGTAGACAACCAAGATAAAGCAAGCTTGGGGCTCATAACCTGCTGAAATATTAGAGAGATATATTGGAAGTGAATTAGAGAATTAGAAGATTTACATGATACTCACTTGATGTTTTATTGAGTTGCAACACAGTATTTATACTTGTTGCAGAACTACATAATTGTGACTATTTAGTCATTATTAGGGGAGTCTCAGGAGTACATGTGCCAAGTTTCAGCTCATTTGGACAAGTTTCAGATTTTCCTAAAATTCTGTACTTCTCTAATTCCTAATAATTAGTAAATAGACTTGTTCTGTTGGATAGTGCCACATTGAGCCATGAGTGCCAAATGATGCCATAGTGTGCCAGAGAGACCAATTGAGCCTCTACCTGGTCACAGAGTGTGAAACATAGCTCCGCATCTTCATGCAAAGCAGCCCCTGTGTTTCACCCATTGTGTTGGAGAAAATCCATTTTTTGATCTTTTTTTTTGGATCAATGTTGTGCAGGATGTGTTAGAGCACAAGCAGATTGAACATATGCATCTGGTACTCAATACCCATGGCACTCTGAATCTAGCTCCTGTAGCTTGTATCATGTCACAAAAATGAATGGCACTATCTTGGTCCACTGGTACTATCTGGCACTATATTTAAATATGAGCCCTAAAGTAAGATCTATACAAGCACTTATAGTGCCAGATAGTACCAGTGGACCAAGATAGTGCCATTCATTTTTGTGACATGATACAAGCTACAGGAGCTAGATTCAGAGTGCCATGGGTATTGAGTACCAGATGCATATCTTCAGCTCTCCTGTGCTCTTACACATCATGAGCTACATTGATCCACAAAAAAAGGTCAAAATATGGATTTTCTCCTGCACAATGGGTGAAACACAGGGGCTGCTTTACATGAAGATGCAGAGCTATGTTTCACATTCTGTGGCCAAGTATAGGCTCACTTGACCTCTCTGGGACACTATGGCATCATTTGGCACTCATGGCTCAATGTGGCACTATCCAACAGAACAAGTCTAATATCTTACAAACTAATTTCCATGCTGATAATCTGAAATATATCATTTCACTAAGTGCTAGTTCATAATATATCAATAATTAGGTGGACTCCTAATTATTTCAACATTAGCTTGGCTATGCTGATTGCATTGTATAGAAACAGGGAGTTTGCTAAAATATTGGACTATTTAATAACATTCAGCAGCTTAAAATTTACTTAATAATTCTAGATTAGTCTTGGTCACTGTAGGACTAACCTACAGCCCTACCTTTGCCAGTTTAATCACATCTGTGATCCTATGATTATTCCCCTATAGTGATGATCAAACTAACACTTTTTACCAAACAGTATTTACTAATCCTGAAACTGTTACAGAATGCTCCTGAATGTTACAAAACACTCTTTACTTAGTGTTACAGTTGTAGTACTTCTACAAAGGTATAAATACTCAGCCACTTTATGAATAAACAACAGCTCAACTATTACCACTATTTCATGATAGTTCCTTATATCCAAATCACCTCTTAGATTGCAATAGATTACTGCTCAAAGGAGCTTGCAAAATACTGCTCATCTACTGGTATACTTCAATAGACCATTGTTTCACATATTTACAGCAAAATGTAGTAGCAGAACATGTAAGCAGAGCTATAGTAGAGATGAGACAATCTATGCCACATGATAAGGGAATGGACTACAAGTTCTCTGCTGAATCTGTTGCTACTGCAGTATACATCAAGAAGAGATACCCAACAATACCACTACGGGACTCAGTCAGTTTATACTTATTAATGCTTAGTATATTCATACAAGTAAACATCCACTGAGAGAAATGTGTCTGGTGCATTATGAAGAGTAAATAAAGCAAGAAAAGCACTATTCTGAGCAACGTAGGTATGATTGAGTAACATTACTAGTAACTATACCATACCACTGGCATTATGGTAGAAATTGCAGTGCCAGATTGCTCTGGTACTATAAATGGGCCAGCACTTGTTGCAATTTAAGAAGTGATTTGGATGTAAGGAACCTATCAACAAATAATGATAATAGTTAAACTGTTGTTTATTATTAAAGAAGCTCAGTATTTATACCTTTGTAGAAGTAATACAGCTGTAACACTAAGTAAGGAGGGTTTCTCAATATTTTGGAGCATTCTGTAACAGTTTCAGGGTTAGTACATACTGTTTAGTAATGGTGTTAATTTGGACCTGTCTTTAGAGGAATAATCATAAGATTGAAGATCTGAAGAAAGCACAAAGCTATAGCTGTAAATTAGACCCACAGTGACCAAGACTAGTCCAGAATTGTCAAGTAAATTTATTGCTGCTGAATGATACCAAATAGTCCAATATTTCAACGCTCCCCCTTAATTCAATAGTTTCTTGATCTTAAATCCTCCTTGAGATTCCTAAATTGTGGCCTAGCTAGTGGCTTTGTCAATATATATGCTACCATTTTGTTATTTGGGCAGTACACTAACTCTACTAAGTTATTTTCTACAGCCTCCCTCACTAGAAGAAGCTGAATATCAATGTGCTTAGTTCTGACATGAGTAGTAGGATTTCTAGCTAATGAAATACATCATTCATTATCCTTGTAGATGCATGTTGGTTCATCTGAATAAAAACCCAAGTCGTTGAATAATTTTTCTAGCCATATAGCCTCCTTAGTTGCTCAACATGCAGCCATATATTCAGCTTCAGTTGTAGATAGGGCCATGCTGGTTGTGTCTTGCAATTCCAAGTAATAGCTGCACCAGCATAAAAAAATACATATCCTGTGGTTGAGCATCTTTCAATCAGATCCCTACCCCAATCTGAATCACTATAACCATCATATTTTTGCCTATCAGCTGCTCCAAAGTATTCTAGTACCATACTTATTTATGGGGATATCTGAAAATCTACTCAACTGCTGAGATTTGATCTGATCCATAATTCTGCATGAATTGACTGACTATTCCAACTGCCACTGCAACATCTGGATTTGTAGACACCATCAGGTACATCAGGCTACCAACCATTGATTGGTATTGAAAGTTCTGGCCCATAGATGAGCCATTATTACCTAAAACTGGCCAGGATTTGCCCAGTTTCATAATATTGTCTATGGGGGTAGCTGCAGGTTAGCAATTCTGCATGAGTTGATTACTCCAGCTTCCACTGCAATGCCTGGATGTGTAGACACCATCAAGTACATCAGGCTACCAGCTGTTGAGGTGGTGTATAGGTCCAAGGGAGAGATATGTCCAACACTTCTCAAGTGTTTTGTGTGTGGGGTGTTCACTGGGTGCAATAACCTCTGGCAAAAGCTTGCTAGGAACACTTGGGTTCTGTCTCTAATCTAATGTTAAGGGGAATAAAGCCACAAGCTTGTCAAGGGAAAACTATTGAGCTACAATCCCCAGCTTAGTTGGCGTCTTAACAAAAGTATGTGCAGGGTTCAGCATCCTTTGAGATGACAATATACTAAAGCTTCCGAAGTCAAAACAACTGTAAACTCCACCAGCAGGGACTTGATAAGAATTCAGCTGTGGTCAATAGTTACAAAGACAGAAAAGTATCTTTGCCTGTACAAGAACAAACTTGGGAAAGAATCAAATATAATCAAAGATACCTACTCTGAGTATTCCTCACAAGTGGTGCCTCCAAGGTCAGTTGGCTGTCAGCATGGTTTCCTGGGAGTATCCTGTGGTCTGGGGTAGGAAGTTCAGATAGCAGCAGGTAGCAGTGATCACACTAATCAACAAGTTGGTATATTGATAAAAGGGATGATGATTAGTTGTAGAGGGATAGCCTCCCTTATATACTTTTCTCACTGGCTAAGTGATTACTAATCATGGTGTTCCAGAAGGTTCCAGACATCAATAGAAATCTTAATGACATCGGAATGACCTAAGATTGTTCTAAGTAGGTGCCAGAAAGTTCTAAGATGCACAGCACATCCAACCAATCAGGAATCAGTATTCTGAAACCTGTGCAACATGGGGATACCATATATGGTATGGAAATGCTAGGGATGGTGACATGGGTAGATCATGTGTCACGGGTACTGGCGCGGGTACTTGCCTAATATAGAAGCACCTATAGCTAGTAATCTTACATAAAGTGAGGGGCAACATATGCAATAAGGTAAGTAGGTGTGATAGTCAACCCGCTTATGGGATAGTACTGATTGGGTAAGACAAATGGGATAAAACTAAAATAAATGTAGTAGAGATATAGGGAAGTAGAAAATGAGGGAATGAGCACATCTGTCAGTGGGTGTCACTATCACCCCACTACATCGTTGACTGATGAGAAAGGTTTTGACCCATATTTGAGCCATTTTCACCTCAACTGGCTGAGATTTGCTCAATTTTAGATCATTGTCCATAGGGGTAGCTGCAGGTTTGCAATTTTGCATTCTGAAGCATCCAAGAATATCCCTCATGAACATGGACTGATTTAGCACAATATTCTGCAAAGCTATAGCAAATTTGACTTCAATTCCAAGAAAAAAGCCCAGTTTTCCAGGATCTTTCATTTCAATTTTACTAAAGAGATCTGATTTCATCTGTGTATATGCCTCCTGGTCACTTGTAGCTATTATTAGGTTGTCCACATAAGCAACTAGGATGGTCACACTCTTTTTGAGCTGTTTCACATATATTATGTGATCTGCAGTGCTACAAATGAACCCAATCCCCTCTAGATAAGTGTCAATCTTGTAATACCATGCTCTAGGTGCCTGCTTAAATCCATACAACAATTGCCTAAGTCTGCACACCTTATGGGGGCCTTTTGGGGTGGTAAAACTTTATGGCTGCTCCATAAATGTAGTTTCTTGCAAATCCACATTTAGAAAGGCTGTTTTAACACCCATTTGGTGTAGTTCTAGACTGTGTACAGCTGTCAGGCCTAGAACTGTCCTAATGGAGCTATACTTGGCAACTGGAGCAATTGTTTCCTGAAAGTCTAGTCCCTGGATCTGGGAAGAGCCTTTTGCCACCAATAGAGCCTTGTACTTATCAATGGTACCATTTAAGATTATCTTGACCTTGTAGACCCATCTACATCCTATTGCCTTTCTTCCATTTGGTAAGCTTACCAGTTCCCACATTTTTGCCTTGATCAGTGATTGGTCCTCCTCAGGCATGGCTTGTTGCTGTATAGTAGCATGTGGACTTTGCATTGCTTGTTCAAGATTCTCAGGTTTGGCACATAAGGCAAGATAAGCTTCTTCATAATCATTGGACAACTGCATCAGGATCCAGGGGCAATTATTATTCTGGTAGATCTCCTAACTGGGATAATCTGCTCTGATCTGGAACTGGTAAAATTGTCTTCCTAAATTATCTTCCTTATCTGGCTGAATTAGTTATGTTTCTTCTTTGTTGGTATTGATTGCATCACCAGGCAGCCAGCCAATGATTTCAGTGGCTCTCTGATCTGAATTCTCCCCAGATTCAATGTCACTGCTCTTGATCATCTTCTGAATTTTGCCATCATACACTCTATACCCTTTGGTTTCATCACAATACACAAGAAAGATTAATAATCTACTCTTTGGTTGCAGCTTTGAGCATTTTTTGTCAGGAATGTGATCAAAGACACCACTGCTAAAGATCATGAGGTGCTGGAGGTCTGGTTTCTTTGCCTGTATATGCCTGAAAGGGTGGAGAATCATATAGTGGTGCGGTTGGGTATCTCTTATTGGTGTATACTGTGCTAGCAACAGATTCAGCACAAAGCTTGTAGTCCTTTCTCTTATCATGTAGCATAGATCCTCTCATCTCTACAATTGTTCTATTTGGATGTTCTGCTACTCCACTTTGCTGTGGAGTATGAGTAACTTTGGTCTGTTGAAGTATACCAGTAGATGAGCAGTATTTTGCAAACTCCTTTGAACAGTATTCTCCTCCATTGTCACTTTGTAGTACCTTCAATTTACACCCAGTTTGTGTTTCTGCTATGTTCTTGAAGTGCTTAAATGCCACTAAAGCTTCATCCTTTGTTTTGAGGAAGAGCACCAATATATATCTTGTTTTGTCATCAATAAACGTCTTAAAGTATATCTTGGCCCCAAAGGACAGTGTTCTCATGTGGCCACATTTGTCTAAGTGTACAATAGCCAGTATTTTGGTGGTATTGATGCCTTCTGAGCTCTTGAAACATTAGACTTGTTCCGTTGGATAGTGCCACATTGAGCCATGAGTGCCAAATAGTGCCATAGTGTGCCTGAGAGTCATAGCAGACCTAAGCTTGGCCACAGAGTGCAACATATAGTTCTGCATATTCATGCAAAGCAGCCCCTATGTTTCACCTACGGTGCAGGAGAAAATCAATTTTTTAACCTTTTTTTTGGGATCAAAATTGTGCATGACATAAACAAGCACAGACAGACTGAAGATATGCATCTGGTACATAATACCCATGGCACTCTAAATCTAGCCCCACAGGCTTGTAGCATGTCACAAAAGTGCATGGCACTATCTTGGTCCACTGGTACTCTCTGGCACTATATTTAAATATTAGCCCTAAAGTAGAACCTATACAAAGCACTTATAGTGCCAGATAGTGCCAGTGGACCAAGATAGTGCCATGCATTTTTGTGACATGCTACAAGCCTGTGGGGCTAGATTTAGAGTGCCATGGGTATTATGTACCAGATGCATATCTTCAGTCTGTCTGTGCTTGTTTATGTCATGCACAATTTTGATCCCAAAAAAAAGGTTAAAAAATTGATTTTCTCCTGCACCGTAGGTGAAACACAGGGGCTGCTTTGCATGAATATGAAGAACTATATGCCATACTCTGTGGCCAAGTTTAGGTCTGCTATGACTCTCAGGCACACTATGGCACTATTTGGCACTCATGGCTCAATGTGGCACTATCCAACGGAACAAGTCTATTGCCTAGCTTGTTTGCCATGTGAACATCCCTTACAAACATTCAGTTTGATTGGAATTGGGTATTTTAGGCCCAAAACAAGCTGATGTTTCACCAATTGGCTCATTTTCTTTTCCCCAATGTGTCCTAGGCTCCTATGCCATGTATCCCAGTTGGTTTCATCAGTTTCAGCAATGTTGACATACTCAGGTACACTGATCTTGCATTTTAACTTGTGTATATTGTGATCTCTGATTCCCAAAGCTAATTTTTGTCCATTTTCACTCCATATTGTGCAGCTCATCTTAGTAAAAACAAATTTCAGTCCCTTAGCAGTTGCTTTACTGACTGAGAGTAGGTTCTTAGCTATTTCAGGTACATAGAGTACGTCAGTCAGTGTTGCTGTTGTTGCCCCTGAGCTATTGCCCATATTTAGCTGTATAGACCCTCTGGCAGTAGCATCCAAGCAGAGTTATCTCCCAGATAAACCTTTCCTACAATTATAGTCTTAAAGTTGCTGAACCACTCCTTTATATCACAAATATGCTGTGATGCTCCAGAGTCAATATATCATTCATTACTTTGGTTACTTGCACTCTCTTGTACGGTTACAAGTAACTGTTCATCAGCAGTTATATGGTTTGCCTGCTCTAGTTTGTGTTTTTTGTCTGCTTGTTTCTTCTTGCATTTTCTTGCCCAGTGTCCTGGCTTTTTACAATAGTTGCAGCAACCAGGTTTTCTTTAGTTTTGTTGCTTTCCCTTCTTTTCTGAGTGTCTTTCTGAACTGAATAAAGCATTATCTTCAAATTTCTCTGCTTGATCATTATATCTGGGTTCTTTATGGGGAAGTCTTCCTTTGACATAGTCTAAAGTCAAATTGTCTTCACTGCTTTCAAAAGAAAGTGTGAGTGACTCATACCTGTCTAGTAGGCTGCAAAGCAGACAGAGTATCTTTTCTTCATCATCTACACCAGCATTAATACTGTAAAGTTCTTCTGCAAGTGTCACCATTCTGGTAATGAGTTGTAGCATGTCATCATTTGGCTTCTTCCTCATGTTGAAGAACTTTTGTTTTAAATAAAGTTTGCTTGAAACTAACTTTGCTTGAAAGATCTTCTCTAAGGATTCCCATGCTGCTTTGGCAGTATTTGAGGCATGGATTTGTCCAATGAGGGAATCTTATACATTAATACATATGGCATTAAAGGCTTTTCTCTCCTTCCCTTCAAACTTCTCCACTTCTTGTGCTGTTCCTTTGGGCTCAACTTTTTTTCCTGTTACTATGTTCCAAAGCTTCCTTTCCTCAAGGTGGATCTACATCTTGATTCTTCAGTGTCTGTTGTTCTTTCCATCAAGCCTCCCCTTTACAGGGAAGATGTTTGTGTTGTTCTGTTTGCTGGTAGTAGTCATCTTTAGAATAGATTAAGGCAATCAGGGCTCATAACATGTTGCAATTTAAGAAGTGACTTGGATATAAGGAACTTCACAAGAAATAGTGATAATTGTAGAGCTGTTGTTTATTAATAAAGAAGCTCAGTATCTATACCTTTGTAGAAGTAATACAGCTGTAACACTAAGTAAGGAGGGTTTCTCAATATTCAGGAGCATTCTGTAACAGTTTCAGGGTTAGTACATAATGTTTAGTAATAGTGCTAATTTGAACCTGACTATAGGGGAATAATCATAGGACTAAAGATCTGAAGATAGTGGCATATTTAGAGCTGTAAATTAGTCCCGTAGTCACCAAGACTAGTCCAGAATTGTCAAGTAAATTTTTAGCTGCTGAGCAGTATTTCAACTGCAATATGTGGTACTATCCAGTGGAACAAGTCTAATTTGTATGCATAAAAAGTAAGAGAAACTGTTGAGTCAAAAAGTAAGGAGTGTGAATAAGAGGCAATAGCCAATCAATGCACACAAGTATTGGAGGTGATAGAGTGTCTGGGATCAATAAGTGAGAAAGTTGGCAGAGAACCAATCAGAAGCCACTTTTGTATTGTATTGATGAAAAATTTTGACCATGTTTTTTGTGAAATCTGAGGTGGATTTATTTTTGACAGTCTTTGCATGGGGTCCTGATGGGATCCATACCTCTTAGTCATGGGACTTAGAATTGGTTATGGCCTTTTGATAGGATCATTGCAATAATTTTTTGTAGGGAATACTTATTGAATGGTGGATTTTAATGGAGTTGCTTGTTGAGTGTAGGGTTGGGCTTAATGTTGATGTTGGGTGTAAGGACTTGTACAGGTCAATACAATTGGCAACTGAGGTACAACTGAGGTTTCAACAGACAAATTAATTTGTGTGCATGAACAGTAAGACAATTGGTTGAGTCAGGAAGTAAGGTGTGTGATGAGGAGGCAACAGCCAATCAATGTAAGCAAACATAGGCAGCTATTGAGTGTCCAGGATCAGAAAGTGAGAAAATTGGCAAAGGACTAATTAAAAGCCACCCATGTAATGCTTTGATGAAAAATTTCAACAAAGCTTTTTGTGAAATCTGGGGTGCAATCATCTTTCAATGGTCTTTGCATGGTGTACAGAGATGATCAATACCTCTTAGTTGTGGGACTTTAATTTTGTCATGGCCTTGTGTCAGGATCATCACAAATATTTCTCATGAGGCATCACCTTGAGGCCAGTATACCATGGGGCCATCACAAATTCCAGGCCAAGCTGAATGTGCTTGACATGCTCTATGAGCATTTTCCTGGATTCAAACAAGCAAGCAGACTTTAAGCTGGCTTTGGTATGCTAAGAAAGTATCTTAAGATTAGTAGAAACTATCAAGGGCAGAAAAGCAAGAGTGTCATTGCTGAATGCTAGTGGCTTTCTACAGAGCCCATTACAAGCACCCTATGAGAAATAATTTGGTCCTGTAGGTGGATCCAATCCAGATCAGCCATCAGGATCCCATTGAGAGACTGTCATAATGCCAGCAGCTTGGAATTAGTGACCCTCTTAATAATCTTATGATAGGATCACAATGGCATTTTGCTAATTTTACTACCAAATAAAGTGATAAAACTTGATGGGGTTTGATTGGTGCTGTAACAATAATTGCATGATATTGTTGTGGTCTTATTGCGCTCTACAACTATTGTAAATGGATCCAACTGGCCAGGACATCTAATTGCCTTATATGACAAGAAACATGACGGTATTTCAACAAGCTCTAAGCAAAACTCCAATGGCTTTGGATTGGCAGTATGGCAGCCTACAGCTGGTTCTGTATAATGCTACTGTACCAATTTAACATATGGTACTTCCTTTTTCTACCTCCCCTTGTGCAATTCATATATTCCACTGTAGAATTACCCCTCTTTATTTGCTTACCCACTTCTACTTTGGGTATTCAACATAGAGTTCAAATCTAAAAAAAACTATGGCCTCCTGCTTACTAACCTCTACAAACACGTGCACCTGCCACAATTGACACACTTCTATCACCTCCACTTTACGGCTTTTTAGTGTAACACTTGCAAAGTTGCCATATACCTTGTACTGCTGGTAACATATACATCTTGCAAACAAATACTTGGTTGTTGCCACTTTTGCCATGAATTCCTCCTGAATATCTGCAAAGAACTTCTTGATACTTATTCAATATATTCCTTCTCCCTGCTGGATTCTAGTCCCCCTTATAGGTGCACTCTGGCTCTTGTTTGTGTGAACTCTGTATTGAATGGTGTAGAAGTTGGCTTGTGACCAAGAGAAATCCAACATACCTTGGTAGAGTTTTCCTAATAAAATTAGTAGTTTGTTGCACCTATCCCCACTTTGCATTACTTGACTGATTACCCACATATTGGGGCTGCTTAGCTTCTTAATGCCATAGGCATAGGTGTTTCCATATCCACATTTGTCCTCAATATTTTCCAACTCTTCCTGGCTGTCCTTCATGTGCCTACTCATCACATCTATGACAGATTTAAAGGTAATATTATTAATGAGTTTGGGATATGGTAGTACCTGTAACTTGACTTGTCTTCCTATCTCCTCACACATCCGCTCCATAGGAAACTCCTAAAAGGTGAAACAAGGCTCAATATTCCCAAACACCATGCAAGATGGAGTAGAAAATGGATACATTAGCAGCAGATATCTATGCATTCAGCTTTATGTTTGTAGTATAGCCACTCAAATCCCATCACAAACTGCTCACACAACAGCTGTAGATGTGTCAAGTTGGCATTAGTGATTGGCTTGTGGATAAATATTTCTAAAATGTACACATATGGCTCCCAGTGTTTCCATTGTACTGTTGGTAGAAATGGCATTGGAATGCCTCTTGAATAAATACATATCCAGTTCATCCAGTCTTTGCATTTGTATTGTTGTATATGCATATGAGTACTGATTGGAGCTTGTGAGAAGTACTTAGGGTAGTGAATACTTTGTAATATCTTGCCAATTCTTTCAAATTTCTCCAGTATCTTGAAGAGCTCATTTAGCTTGAAATGCCCCATGTACAACTTGGTCATCAGTATAGGAATATTGTTGAAAAGTAAATGCATTGCTCCCAGTGGAAAGCTTTTGCTCCAATAGTTACCCTCTATCTTAAGTATCTCTGGTTTCCAATTGATTCCATATTCTGGCCAATAGCTTATAGCTTGCCAACTTTGCTGCAATTGCATGCTAACTTCTGTACATTCTCTCTGAGGAAAGATGATGTTTGTAATGCTGGCATTTGGGTTATAATAATATGTGTGAGTTATGGAGTAAATCCCCTGGATCTCACACATTCAACAGTAATACTGTCCATTATGCTTGCAAAAACCTGCTAACTTGCTGATGGCTGGGCTATCTCCAGTGCAGATAATAACATGGGCTTTTCCATGATGGCCATTTACTGTTATCCCACTGGAAAGCATACAAAATTCATCCAGCAATGGATACAGGCAGCTATCCAGGTTGGACAGTGATTTAGGCCCAGATACCAGTGAGACTACTATCACATTATTGCTCTGACACTGTAAGATGGGTGGCAGATTCAGATTGATGAGAATTGGTGGCCAGCAGGATTTGCTGGTAGAGTACTTGTTTGATGAGAATCCATCAAGTGCTAAGGCAAAGGCATGGTCATACATACCTTCAAAGTAGCCCTTGCTTCTTGGCTGTTTGTAATGTTTCCCATTGAATATATTGGATATGTTTGCACTTGATTGATACTGAGTGTAGTACTGTATAACTTTGCAATATTTGTTGGACTGCATTGGCTTCCTCAGATGGTGTATTATTGGAATATATGCAGAGTGTGTACATTGTTTTCCCTCAATGGTGGTGGATTCCTGACAATTTGGACATGTTGCAATGGTTGCATTTTTGGATGTCAATGCCATGCAACTGTTAACACATGCTGGAATCAGGACAGTCTCTGGATCATATGTTGCCAGCCGCATGATGGTTGTCCACTTTTACTATGTACATGGTAAGTTGCATCCTGGAATGATTTTGGCAAGAAGTAGTAATAAATCCCCAAAGCCCCCATTACTGATATTAGTGGAAACACACCCCTTCTCTAGCCACAACATCATATCATTCACTAGTGGATGGATTACTGGGCCCACTGGGCTCCATAAAGTATCCTTGGCATTTGTTTCAATGGTAGTTGTCTCATTGCATATTGGGATTTGACCAGGCTCATATATAGTACTGTTGTTAGGGGAGATAGGCTCACAATCCATCTGTGAACCTTCCTTGTCAGATCTATCACTCTGCATACCATATTCAGAAGGCTGAGGTGAGCATAAAGGTGTCACAAATTCACCTGACTCAGTTTGCGCAAGGTGACAAAGATGGCCAGGTGCCAATATAGAAGTATCAACTGCTGTCTGAGTGCTTCACAGCTGAGCAGCTTGCTACAATAGCCACATGGCCTTTTTTCTCTTTTCTTACAGCATTGTGTCAAAGTAGTCTTGTCCATGGGGCAAGCAGCTTGACCTTCAAAAATGTAATGCTATTATATCACTTTTTGGTCAATACTCATGTGAATTTAAGACAGTCTTGTATTTGAGACATTGCACCTACAAGAATGTAGGATTCAATGATGACCCGCCATAGTAAGCATTATAAATGAAGTTGTGGCATCACATACACATATATATGTAATACTACTTCCCCTTTAGTTTGACTCACTTCTGTATATATGCTGCCAAGTAATAAAGCAAAGTTGTCTGGTTCCCAATCAAACCCAAAAAAAAAATAAAGCAAAGTTGTCTGGTTCCCAATCAAACCCCACCACTGATGGTAACAGAAGAACAATTGGACAACAGCTTGCTTTGACATTTGGTGCAACAAGCAGGGCTACATCCAAAAAAGGCCATGTTAACAGTGTGCCTGTTATGAATAGACACAAGGCAGGAGAGTAGGGCTAGGCAAGGCAGGACCAGGAAAGGACTTAGTTGTGGATCAACAAGGCAAGGCAAATTTCCAAGGCAAGGCTGTTTGTTCAAGACCTATGTTTATCAGACTGAGGAATATACAAGGAGGGATAGGACTATATACACTTTTTGGCAATATGGATGCCAAGAGATATTGGCTAGTACTGATGGGGTTCTGGGGTGAGGCACAGTAAGTGTGCCAAGATGGAATATAATAGACTTGTTCCATCATTCCAGCTGATCATAGTGTCCAGTAGTGCCATAGCATGCCAGATGGTGCCTGATCATGCCACAGAGTGCCAGATGGTGCCATACAGTGCCAATTTGGGATCAAAATTGACATGCATTTGACCCTAAAATATCAAATTAATAACAAAATATACAGCACTTTCTGGCACTATGATCAGTGGCACAATGGAACAAGTCTAATAAAGAACAGACTGGAATCTCACATGGAGATATGTCAGGGGTCAGCTGATCATATGACTAGGTCAGGTGACATGTAACTACCATATATGGTGTGGGACTGCATAAATTCTAATGGGAAGCTTCTGTAGAATGTTCCATATTGTAATGTTGACTTGGAGTGTTCAAAAAGTTGCTAAAATGTAGTAGAACTTTCTAGAAGGAACTGGGATTTCTCAACTGACTTGATTTGGCTAGATAATTGGAGACCAGGGATGTCATGTGATCATGAGAGTGCCCACTGAAGGTAATAATGTGGACTCCTCAGGCTCACAGTCAAGTAGGCAATTGAGAACCTTGGTGGAGCCACAAGCTGACAATTATGCTCAGGCAGATGAGAATGTAGCAAGCACAGTGCCCTCAGTTGAAGACCAGCAAGTGGCCATCATAACATCACCACCACCCATATTAGCAAGCATGTTATCAGCTCATACCAAAGCATTAATGAAGCAATTAGGTGCAGTGGCTGATAGGATATATGCAATAACCCAGAGAAATCAGGAAATAGTCCAGAAACAGGACAAGCGGATAATACATGTAGAGCAATCAGTATCCCAGGTAGAGAAAGCAGTATCTTTGCTGCAAAGAAGGAACCTAAGTAGCTCAATGTCACAGCCAAGAATTGAGCCATTTCCCAATGTAACAGTAGAGGAACACCATACAGTCTTTGAAGCACAACAACAGTGCCCAAAGATAAAGCCCACAGAAAAACCTATCACAACATGGGAGGGAGATAATGTGGTGTTTATACCAAAGCCTAAAAATCAAAAGACATTGAGGATCTTTGAAGCTGTTGGGTGCAATAATGAAGAGTGGGCAAATATTCAAGAGGCCATCTGAAGTCTAGTACACCATCACCTTAAGGCCAGCATACCATGGGACCATCAGAAACTCAAGGCTAAGTAGAATGCACTTGACTTGTTCCATGAGCATTATTCTGGACTCAAGCAGGCAAACAGATTTTGGGCCAGCATTAGTATGCTAAGAAAGTAGACTTGTTCTGTTGGATAGTGCCACATTGAGCCATGAGTGCCAAATGCTGCCATAGTGTGCCGGAGAGGCCAAGTGAGCCTCTACCTGGCAACAGAGTGTGAAACATAGCTCCGCATCTTCATGCAAAGCAGCCCCTGTGTTTCACCCATTGTGCTGGAGAAAATCTATTTTTGACATTTTTTTTGGATCAATATTGTGCAGGATGTGTTAGCGCACAAGCAGATTGAAGATATGCATCTGGTACTCAATACCAATGGCACTCTGAATCTAGCTCCTGTAGCTTGTATCATGTCACAGAAATGAATGGCACTATCTTGGTCCACTGGTACTATCTGGCACTATACTTAAATATTAGTCCTAAAGTAAGATCTATACAAAGTACTTATAGTGCCAGATAGTACCAGTGGACCAAGATAGTGCCATTCATTTCTGTGACATGATACAAGCTACAGGAGCTAGATTCAGAGCACCATGGGTATGGAGTACCAGATGCATATCTTCAGTTCTCCTGTGCTCTTACACATCCTGAGCTACATTGATCCACAAAAAAAGGTCAAAAAATGGATTTTCTCCTGCGCAATGGGTGAAACACAGGGGCTGCTTTACATGAAGATGCAGAGCTATGTTTCACACTCTGTGGCCAAGTATAGGCTCACTCTACCTCTCTGGCACACTATGGCATCATTTGGCACTCATGGCTCAATGTGGCACTATCCAATGGAACAAGTCTGGTATCTTAAGAATAGCAGAAACTAGCAAAGGCAGAAGAACAAGGGTGCCATGGCTAAAAACCAGCGGTTTCCTCAAAAGCCTGTCACAAGCAGGGCCAAAAGCTCCAGACAAGCGTCAAAGAGATGTCAGGTAGCTGGAAGAGGGCCAATTAGGGACAAGCAGGCAGACACAGATGGACCAGCACAACATTTATGAAGGAAAAAGCATATTACTACTCAAGAAGCACTCAGTCAAAGTAGCAGTGGAGGACCTGGCAGTGATAAAACCAGCAGCTTTTACAGGAGCCTGTCACAACTATGGTTGGGAGCTCAAAACAAGTGGAAAAGAAACATTAGGTTGCCAGAAGAGTGCCAGCAAGGGACAAGCAGGTCAAAACAGATGTGTCAAAGCAGATTTTATCAAGGAGAAAATGTAGTTCATTACAAGAAGCACTTAAACAAAGTAGTAGTGAAAGACCTGGCAGTGATAAAGGAAAAGGTAAAGGGAAAAATGTCTACCCAAGCCTGAGACAGGGAGGCATGCAAAAAAAACTGCAGTTCTTGCCAATTAATGCCGCAAGCCCAGAACAGACTGAATTCCTTTGTAGCCAAGAAGACTTACCAATACAAAAACAGTTGTTTTCACAACAGTTGGAAGCGCAGCCAGTTGAGCTACCCTCCAGCATGGTAGATGAGCTTGCTGAAAAAGGCACTTTGTCTACCACAGCCTCCACATCCTCCATTGTTGACAGAGTGGAGATCCCACTGACAGACAAGGCTACAGCATCAAGGGCTCAAAAGACTATCACAATGCCTTTGGTGGAATTTTGGAACATTAATAGGCACACCAAGAGGTTGTGGCACTTCTTCATGAGCAGTGCTCAAGAAAACGCACTGGAATATTGCAAGGATTTATTACAAATACTGGCAGATGAGGTGCTAGACCTTGCAGTGCTGGCTGAAGACCAGGATGTGTGGAAACCAGTGAGTGAACAGTGGCATAAAGCCATTGGGATCTTGCCAAAGTTGTGGAACCAGTGCATGACAGCCAAAATACTTATTGAGTGGTGAATTTTAATGGAGTTACTTATTAAGTGTGGGGTTGGACTTAATGTTAGTGTAGGGTATAGGGACTTGTATAGGTCAATACAATTGGCAGTTGAAGTACAACTGAAGCTCCAATGGAAATTAATCAATTTGTAAGCATGAAAAGTAATAGAAGCTGTTGAGTCAGGAAGTAAGGAGTGTGAAAATGAGGCAATAGCCAAGCATGGCACACAAATGTAGGAGGTGATAGAGTGTCCAGGATCAGAAAGTGAGCAAATCTGCAGGGAACCAATCAAAAGCCACATATATATTGTTGTGAAAAATTTTGAATTTTCATGTTCTGGGTACCGGTATTTTGGTGAAAATATTCTAAGTAAATCCCAACAAGGAATTTGGTCAGTATTCTCTAGGATTTGAAGGTAATGATCTAAGTGACTAAGCTAGGTGAATATTTAGGTTGAATTCCAATTTTTTCACAACACTCGCACTTGGCTAAATGTTCATACTGACCAGTCCTAATTTTGACCTAAGATATTCAAACTTGTCTCTAACTTATGGTTTGGTGAATATCTCTGCAATCATTTCATCTGAAGGACAGTAAACTAAGCTAAGTTACTCTCTATAGCTTCACGTATGAAATGATGTCTAATATCTATGTGCTTAGCTCTAGTATGAAAAGTTGGATTTCTACCTAATTGTGTACATCCATGATTATCTTGAAATAAAGTAATAGGTGTTTTTTGACATAGGCCTAAAGCTGTAAAAAGCTTTCTTAACCACATTTCTTCTTTTGTAGCTTCACAGGCTGCCATATACTCTGCCTCTGTAGTAGAAAGTGCTATGGTTGGTTGCTTTCTTGAATTCAATGAAATTGCTCCTTTACAGTAAAGAAAGATGTACTCTGTGGTGGATCTTTTGTCTTCCAAGTTTTGTCCCTATTCTGTATTAGAGTATCCCACAAGACCCTGTTCTAAATTCTTATAAGTGTATCTTAAGCAGATATCAGCAGTTCCTTTTAGGTATCTGAAAATCCACTTAACTGCTGCAATATGATCAGATCCATAGTTCTGATTATGTTGGCTGACAACTCCCACTGAATAGGAGATATCTGAAGCTGTTCCAAGCATGATATACATCACACTGCTGACCATAGATTGCTTAGGAAAGTAAGAGCTTTCAGATGGCACCAAGCTCTCTTGATTTGGTTGAGTTTTGATCATGTTAAGGATTGTCTCCATTGGGGTAGCTGCTGGTTTACAGACTTCCATTTTGTGCTTCTTTAGTATATCTTGAATATACTTGGATTGGCTTAGGTTAATAGTCTGGGTACTTCTGTATATGGAGAACTTAATCCCTAAGTAGTAACTAAGCTCTCCTAGATTGGGTATCTTGAACTTCTTAGATAGGCTGGATTTAGTCTCTTCCAATGTTTCTAGGTTATAGGCGGATATAATATGGTCATCCACATATAGAGCTAATAGTGCTGGACTTTCTCTATCTGGCTTATAGTATATACTATAGTCAGCATTATTCCTTTTGATACTCAAAGATTCCAAATAAGAATCTATCTTGCAATTCCAGGCTCTTGGTGATTGTTTGAGACCATATAGTGACTTTTTGAGCTTCCAGACCAAATGGGGGTTATCTTGGTCAACAAACCCATCAGGCTGGTCCATATACACATCCTTATCAAGTTCTCCATTCAAAAATGCAGTTTTAACATCCATTTGATGTACAAAAATTTATATTGGGCTGCAATAGCCAATATTGATCTGATGGAATTAAGCTTTGCTATTGGTGCAGAGGTCTCAGTATAGTCAAATCCTTTTGTTTGAGAGTATCCTACAGCCACAAGTCTTACTTTGCATCTTTCAATTGTACCATCAGCCTTGTATTTTTTCTAGAAGACCTTTCTGCATCCAATCAATTTTTGGCTGATTAGTAATTTGACTAAGTCCCAAGTTTGATTTTCCATCAGGGCCTGATATTCCTCAGTCATTGCAGATCTCCAAAACTTTGTCTGAGGGCTATTCAGGGGCTCTTTTACGGTCTGGGGCTCATCAATATGGACTGAATAGGCATAGGCTAAGTTTGTACCCTCATTGATATAGTAGTTTGGGCTATTTCTTGTCCAATTGGATCTCTGGGCATTTGATACTGGAATAATCACTTCTGGGATATTTCTGGGCACAGATTCAGGCTGAACCACAGTTGTAGAGCCCTCTGGAGTGAAGAAATTTTCATTGTTTTGCTCTGATTCAATCTTAACAATTGGTGGACAAGAGATCAGATTTTTGTCATCATCCGATGTCATTTTTTGTGAGAATTCTGACTTTTCATCAAACAACACATCCCTGGACTTGATTAGCTTCTTTGCTTTTGTATTGTAGAGTCTGTATGCTTTACTTGCATTGCAGTAGCCCAAAAATATGCATTTTACACTTTTTGGCTCATATTTTGACTGATTTCTGGGCAGTTTCTTGGCATATGCTGTACACCCAAATATTCTTAGATGTTCTGCATTTGGTCTGTATCCATACAGTGCTTCAAATGGAGTAGAATCACAAAGTATTCTGTTATGACTACTATTTCTAATGTATACAGCTGTAGCAACTGATTCCACCCAAAAATCATAAGATAATTCTTGATCATGGATCATAGATCTTGCCATATCAGTTATTGCTCTGTTTGCACATTCTGCTACTCCATTCTGCTGTGGGGAGTATGGTACAATAGTCTCTTGCTTTATTCCATGAATTTTGCAGAAGTAAATGAAGAGTTTGAGGTATATTCTCCACCATTTTGAGAGTGTACTAACTTGATTTTTTCACCAGTTTCTCTCTGCACCATAGCTTTAAGCTCCCTGAGCTTAGACAGAGCTTCTTCCCTTCTCTCCATGAAGTAGACCCATGTTTATCTTGTATAATCATCAACAGAAGTGATTAAATACTTCATCCTGCCTAAGGATAAATTTTGCATAGGTCCACACAGATCTGAGTGAATTAGATCTAATTTTTCCTTAGTTTTGATTAACCTAGAGCTCTTGAACAGTTGTCTGGCTTGTTCCCATGTATGCAGGCTTCACAGTGCTCCAAATTAGCTGGGGAATCAATTTTTACTCCGGAAATTAGCTGATCTTTGATCATTTTGCACAAATAGTCAAAATTGATGTGCCCAAATCTCCTGTGCCAAAGCATTGGTGTTTCTACATTTAAGCTACTTATACTGGCTTCCAAATATGATGGAATATAACTCAACTTGTATAGATTCTGATCTCTGATACCTGAAGCAATATGGGCACCATTTTGATCAGTGATCTTGCATCCAGATTTGGGAAAGTTGAAACTGAGTCCTTCTGAGGTGGCCTTGCTTACAGATAGTAGGTTCTTGGCTATTTCTGGTACATAGAGTACTTCTTAAAAGGTCAGTGTATGGCTTCCTTCACTGCTTCTAAGGTTTACTTGGATAGTTCCTTCTCCCACTGCGTCAAGTGTTCTATTCTCACCCATGAAAGCCTTTTTAATTGGAATTTCTTGATATTGGGTAAAAAGTTCTTTTTGGTGTGTAAAGTGTTAAGATGCTCCAGAGTCAATATACCATGCCTGAGAATCCATGTTTGTTGTCATACCTATTGCAGATATGAATAGTCTATCTTCAGTTGTTGCAGCATTTCCATTTTCAGGCTTCTATTGCTGATTATCTCTCTTTTTGGGACACCAGTCTGATGTGTGTCCTTTCCTTTTGCAGTAGTTGCAAAACAGGTTGCTGTTGTCTTTGTAGGGTCTTGGGTACCTCTGTTGTTGGTTATCATTGCTTAATAAAGCATTTTCTTCTTCCTTCTTATTGGCGCTTGATTTTCTTAATTCTTCATCCAGGAGCCTTCCATATACGTAATTTAAGGTCAAATCTTCAGTTCTGGACTCTAGGGCTGATACAAGACCCTGAAACATGTCTGTCAGGCTATTCAGGATGGTAACTATCACATCCTCATCAGTGGTTAATGCACCCACAGATTCCATCTCATATACCAACAGGGTAATTCTGTTAATTAGATTTTTCATTTCTTCTCCTGGCTGTATCTTTGTAGTAAAGAATTTTATCTCAGATACATTTCCTTAGCAGCTGAACATGACTGGTAGGTGTCTTCTAATGCCTTCCAGGCATTCTTTGCTGTTTTTGCTCTTGAGCATTGAATTAGCAATTTGTCTTTAACATTAAGGCAAATGCAGTTAAAGGCATTTTGTTCTTTCTTCTGGTACTTTAAGGCTTCCTCTCCCATGTTTTTAGGAGGGCATTCTTCTCCCATGACAATATCCCAAAGGCCTCTTTCTTGTAGCATCATGCTCATATTCACCTTCCACACTTGGTAGTTAGATACATCCAACTTTTCAGTAGTGAGAAAAATTCCAGTAACAGCAGTAGTAGATATTGCAGAGAGTGACAGCTTGGGGCTCATAACCTGCTGTAAGAGTCTTGGAGGTATTGGAAGTGATTGGGAGGACAAGTAGCTTATGTGGTTTTCATTTAATGATTTATTGAATGTGAAAGTATTATTTATACTTTAACATGATCTTGGTATAGCAAAAACATAGAATAGGCCAAGGAAGATCCCAAGAGCATGTGTACAAAGTTTGGGGCTGTTTGGACAACTTTGAGAACTTTCATGTTCTGGGTACCTAGTATTTTGGTAAAAATATTTTAAGTAAATCCTGACAAGGAATTTGGTCAATATTTGTTAGGATTTGAAGGTGATGGTCTAAGTGACCAAGTTAGGTGAATATTTAGGTGGAATTACAAATTTTCTACAACATTTTAAACTGTCTCTAGATGGTGTCCCAATGGGATCAGTACCTCTTAGTCACGGAAATTAACTTTGTGATGGCCTTTTAATGGGATCATCACAATAATTTTTCATAGGGGCAGGGCCAAAGCTTTAAACAAGCATCAACAAAGCATCAAAGTAGCTGGAAGAGTATTTATAAAAGTCTGCCCAAGCCACATACAGGACATGTGAGAAAAAAGGTGCAGTTCTTGCCTATTAATCCCTTAAGCCCATAACAGGCCATATCCCATCATAGCCAAGAAGAATTACTACCAATACAAAAGCTATTTTGTCCAGGGTTGGAAGCACAGCCAGTTGAGCTACACTTCAGTGAGGTAGATGAGCTTGCAGAGAAAAGAAATTTGTCTACCACTGCCTCCATGTCCTCCATTGTAGACAGAGTGGAGATCCCACTAATAGACAAAGCAACAACACCAAGATATTTAAAGACTATCACAATGTCTACAGTGGAGTTTTGGGGAATTAACAGGCACAGCAAAAGGTGCAGCACTTCTTCAAGAGCAGTGCTCAAGAAAACACACTTGAATAATGCAGGATTTATTGCAGAGACTGGCAGATGATGTGCTGGACCTTGCAGTGCCAGCTGAAGACCAGGACATGTGGGGACCAGTGAATGAACAATAGCATAAAGCTGTGGGGTTCCAACCAAAGTCATGGAAAAAGGGTTTTTTGGCAGATATACTTATTGAATGGTAGATATTAATGGAGCCACTTGTTGAGTGTGAGGTTGGGCTTAAAGTCAGTGCTGGGTATAGGGCTTGTATATGTCAATACAGTTTAAGTTGAGGTACAACTGAAGATTGAAAGGAAATAAACTAATTTGTATGAATGAAAAGTAAGAACATCATTTGATTCAGGATGTAACAAGTGCAAGAAAAAGGTAATAGCCAATCAATGTACATGAATATGGAGGTGGTTGAGGGTCTGGGATAAGAAAGTGAGACAGTTGGTGGAGAACCAATCAAAAGCCACCAAAGTATTATTGTGATGAGAATTCTTGACTAGGTTTTTTGTTAAATCTGGGGTGCAATTTTTTCTAGATGGTCTTTGTACAGTGCCCTAATGGCACCAATACCTCCTAGTCAGAGGATTTAAACTCTGTGATGGCCTTTTGACAGGATCATCACAATTATTTTTCATAGGGTCTGCAAGATAGCTGGCTTTTCTGGACACAATGGACAGCATAGCTGTTAAGTGTGTGAAATCCAGGAGATTTACTCCATAACTCACACACATTATTATTATCTAGACACTGATACTACAGACATTATCTTCCCACAGAGAGAATGTACAGAAGTTGGCATGTATTGCAGTAAAGCTGGCAAGCTATAAGCTGGCCAAAATATGGTATATAATCAAAAACCAGATATACTTAAACAGAGGGAATCTGCTGGAACAAATGCTTTTCACTGGGAGCAATGGATTTGCTCTTCAGCAATAACCCTATATTGATGACCAAGTTGTACATGGAGCATTTTAAGCTGAATGAAATCTTTAATATACTGGAGAAATTTGAAGGAGTTGGCAAGATATTACAGCATATCCAATAGCCAATTAATTTCTTACAAGCTTCAATCCATATTCATACATATATGTAACAATATAAATGCAAGGGCTGGATGAACTGGATATGTATTTAGTCAAGTGACCTTCTGTAGCAACTTTTACTCTGAGTACATTTGAAGCATTGGGAGTCATATGTTGACATTGTAGGAATATTTATCCAGATGCAGATCACAAATGCCAACTTGATGCATTTACAGCTTTTATGCAAGGAGTTTATGATTGATTTGAGCAGATATTCTGCAGGCATAAAGCTGAGCATATATATCTCTGCCACTAATACATCTCTTCTCTACTCCATCTTGCTTAGTGTGCACAGAATATTGGACCTTGCTTGATGGCTGATCTGGACAGGATCCACCTGCAGAACTAAATTACTTTTTATAGAGATCATGCAATTCTTCTAGCTCCTATACATACTTGCAGTACTCCCCATAGTCCTGCAACAGTACTCACATTAGGATTTGTTGATGTAAAAGTGGCGTCACTACCTGATATGGTATTAGCATAGCCCTATGAGAAATCTCAAAGTTGAAATTCATTGAATTTTATCTGGTATTCTGCTGGTGTTTCTGCTTCAAATTCACAGATGCAATTTTTTGTGGAAGTAATGAGCAGCAGATTAACAAATTTGGTATGAGTGGTAGTTGGCCTAATTCTCCTCTGGAAAGGATATCAAATTGTCTGCTGAGATCCTAGTACCTGATACATCAAGAGTCATCACTTTTGGGAAAGTTGGATTTCAGCTGATATTTTACTGGTATTCTGCAGACCATTTCATAACTTTTTTTCTTAGGGATAATAAGTACATAGAGTAGGCATAAGAAGATTCAAAGAGTGCATGTGCAAAGATTAGGGCCCCTTGAGCAGCTTTGAGACTTTTCATGTCTTGAGTACTTAATGTTTGGACAAAATATTCCAAATAAATTCTGACAGAGTTTAAGAATGATATTCTAAGACTCCTAGATTATGATTTAAGCAACCAAGCTAATGGAGCATGTAGGTGTAGTTACAAAATTTTCATGTCCTGAGTACCTGATATTTTGCTATAATGTTCCAAGAAAACCCTAATTGCGGATTTGGGCAAGATATTCTAAGATTCATAGATTAAGATCCAAGTGATTTAGTTAATAAAGTATTTAGGTGTAATTTTGAAATTTACATATTCAAGCCATCTGGCACTCCAAGCCACTTCCAAGTTGAGATGATTCCAAAACTAAACTTTGGGCAACACTGCCCAAGCCAAAATTAATGATGTGAGATGAATTCATATGCCAAGCAAATTCAATTTCATGATTGATCAATTTAAATATTGTGCTATGCAATGAAAGATTAGTATCAGCACCGTAGTTGTACTTATGATTTCACAGTTACTCACAGCTGAGCCCTAACCCTCACCTGCTTCACCATGGTGTCCAACCACTTCACGGTCTGTTTCTGAATGTTTAATCCAATACGCGACATAACCTGACTATATCTGACTGGACCAGATTGAACTCGGCTCAAATGCTTGATCTATTTGATTTGCAATACCTCCTTCCAGGCCACCTCGTGCTGCAATAAGTATGAAGTGCCCCGGATTATCATCCACCAACTATACGCTCCATGTAGCTTCAGCGAATGGAGGATTTCACTGGATTTGGCTTGCTAAACAATCCTGGAGATCAAAGCCAAGGCAGGGATTTGCATTGGCAATTGTGGAGAATACCAGCCACCAGCCAACGCTTCAGCAACCCAACAGGCGAGCAGGTAACCAGGCTTTACTTCCAAGGTCCTGTGGTGGGATTGAGTGGCTTTGTTGCTGGACGCGGGGATAGCCAATACAAAGCATCCACGTCCAAATGGGCAGGAGAAGTGGGTTGGGACATGATTGAATTGCTCCATGAGACTTCGTACCTGATTGGTGATAAATCTCAGGATCTCTGTAACAACGCATAAAATCAATTCACTCTAATTTGGCCAGTCATCGGCTGCCAGACTGTTATGGGCCATGGCCAGGCGGAATTTATATCACGCATTACCTTTATTTACTTCAACATTCGCTTCTCTCTGTTCAGTTCCATTTTTCCTCCTTATGACTCGTCCATTATCCCTCCTTCTCATCGCCTCTCTAGCCGGAAGCCTCGTTCTGGCCGACGATGTAGAGCGCCCTTTGTTTAAGCCTCTTGAAGTCAAGGCCCCCTTCTGGGAGCAGTTCACTGAGGACTGGGGTAAGCGTTGGCAAGCCAGCGAAGCGGTAAAGAACGAAGAGTTTCGTTACAACGGCCAATGGAAGGTTGAGGAGCCTACAGTATACCCTGCCTTGAGTGGTGACAAGGGTCTGGTCGTTAAGAGTGCCGCTTCCCACCACGCCATCTCTGCTTCCTTTGAGGAGCCACTCGATAACAAAGACAAGACACTCGTGGTTCAATACGAGGTGAAGATGCAGAACGGCCTTGAATGTGGTGGCGCTTACTTGAAGCTGCTCACCCAGTCCGACCAGGGTATCAAGTACAAAGAATTCGACGACAAGACCCCCTACACCATCATGTTCGGCCCCGACAAGTGTGGCGCCACCAACAAAGTTCATTTCATCTTCCGCCACAAGAACCCCATCACTGGCGAATACGAAGAGAAGCACCTTGCCGGTGCCCCCATCTCCAGAATCACCAAGCTGAGCACCCTCTACACCTTGGTGGTGAGACCTGACAATACCTACGAAATCAAGATCAACGACTACACCGAAAACAAGGGCAACCTTCTGGAGAACTTCGAACCCGCCGTCAACCCACCCAAGGAGATCGACGACCCCGAGGACAAGAAGCCTTCCGACTGGGTCGATGACCCAAAGATCCCTGATCCCGATGCCAAGAAGCCCAGTGATTGGGATGAGGACGCTCCCATGGAGATCGTTGACCAAGATGCCACCAAGCCCGATGATTGGTACGAGAATGAGCCCGAAACCATCCCTGATCCTGAGGCGGAGAAGCCAGAGGATTGGGATGATGAGGAGGACGGTGAATGGATTTCTCCCCAAGTTCCCAACCCCAAGTGTGAAAATGCCGCTGGATGTGGTCCATGGACCAAGCCCATGAAGAAAAACCCCGCTTACAAGGGCAAGTGGTATCCACCCATGATTGACAACCCCGCCTACAAGGGAGAATGGGCACCCCGCAAGATCCCCAACCCCAACCACTTCGAGGATGCTCACCCATCCTACTTCGAGCCCATCTCCGGCATCGGTTTCGAACTCTGGACCATGCAGAATGACATTCTTTTCGACAACATCTATGTCGGTCACTCCGAGGACGAGGCGCACAAGATCGCCGAGCAGACCTGGGCCGTGAAGAACGAGATCGAGAAGGCCGCCGAAGAGAAGGACGCCCCCAAGCCCGACCTCAACGCCGACGAGCCCACCACCGAGGAACCCATCAAATTCGTCACCCATCACGTCAACAAATTCATCGCCGCCGCCAAGGCGGACCCGGTCGCCGCTGCTAAAGAGATGCCCTACGTCGCAGGTGGTTTGGCCGCTGCTGCTGGCAGTATTCTCCTTCTTATCTCCGGCTTGTTCTCCTCCTCGCCTAAGGCCCCTGTTGCTCCTCACAAGAAGTCCGACGAGCCAAACTCCTCGGAGAAGTCCGAGGACGAGAAGGTCGTCAAGGGTGAGAAGAGCACCGCCAGTCGTCGTGTTGTGAAGAAGGAAGACGAGGAGGACTCCGAGTAAATCGGAAGACACGTGTAGTTTAATGAACGCGATATCGTGGATCACCTAATATGTATGAATATACACCGCAGCTTTCGTTGCATTTATCCTACCCGCCAATCGTTTTGGTATCCCGAATTTGCTAGTGAATTTCCCCCGCTAATTGACCGAATAAAAAGCATAGAAGTGGTTGTGGTGTGCATGAGTGGCGGTGGATTTTATTGAATTAAGAGAGCAAATCAAACTCGTCCAATAGGGAGTTCTTCTTTCCTGCTGGCTGGTTGGTGCTTGAGAGATTAGGTTTCATGGTGTTGCCGCTGGTGTGCGTATCCTTCTTGTTCAGGCTGCTGAGAAAGGAGGAGGAGGCGAGTGGGTTCAGCGAATCAAACGCAGAAAACTTGTCGTTTTGCGAGTTGGGTTTGGGAGATGTGGTGGTGGGGTTGCTGGCTGGGATGGTAGATGAGCCGGATACTGGTGGCATCGGAGAGCCCCCAAAATTCAACCCCATCATATCATTTCCAAATGCTCCAAAGTTGGCGGGTTGTTGTTGTTGTTGTTGCTGCTGCTGCTGCTGCTGTAGTTGTTGTGCTGGAGGGGACTGAGTGTTGGCAGTCATTCCAAAACCAAATCCGCCTTGAGCAGGGCCTGGTCTTGCGGTTTGTTGATACAACGAGAGGATCGAGTTTTTATCGAAATGTTGTGGGGATTTGTTGGCTAATGCATGGTTAGATTGGACACAAGAAGCTAGCATCAAGTAGATGAAATACCTGACGAATTGATATCCAAATCCCCGAATGTCGCTTCTAAGCTTTGCTCGGTTGACTTGGGTGCTGCGTTAACTGGCGTGCTCTGGGTACCAGGAGGCGCCGGGAAAGAGCCGAAAGAATTTGTAGTGGTTGACGCGGTAGATTTTGAGGTCTGGGTTGGGATGGTCCATAGGTCTTGTGAGCTGGAGTCATTGAAATCGTTGAAGTCTCCGAAAGAGTCGTCAGCGAGGAGGTCCAAATCGTTCTTCTTCTTAGCCGATTCAGTTTTCTTACGCTCCGCTAAAAGGAGCTCGATGGCTCTCTCAACCGAACCGTTGGCCTTCTTCAACGCCTCCTTGTTCTTGGCGACATCATCGAAACCCATAGTCTGAAGCTGGGTAATATTCGAATTGTCATTCTTGGTGGAGGGCGGCAAGGAGCACAAAATCTCTACTGCAGCATCAACATTCATATCTGTTCTTGCCAAGACTTGGCGATTACGGTTCATATCCACGAATCCCATACTCTCAAGTTGGGCTAGCGCTCTGGATTCCCTGGATTCTGAGGCACGCACTACAGGCTCTTGCTGTAAACCAGGCAGCGGATAGTAATGAGTAAATCCAGAATTCCTTTGGAGAGGAGAGGTCATAGCTTACCGCGACGGAATCTCTCTGGTCGGAACTCATGAATGACTTGTATTCGTATTTGTTTCGAATATATGTCTCCAAGCGTCTTCGGGGATGAGGTGAGGGGAGTGGATAAGCTTTGGGTACGTTAATTGTGAGAAAAACCTTTCTTACCTTTCTTCGGATGGCGGGGGATGTCTTTCTGGATGGGGATTGTAGATGGCATTAACCTTAAGGTTTCCGAGCTTTGTCATGTTCTATAGGAATGGAGCCAACGGTAAATCGATGGGTACTTGTGACAAGACGGGAGTACGGTGCGCTACCTCGAGTTGCTCAGGAGTCCATGTATCCAAGTTGATGGATTTCACTTTAGAGATGTGAGTGCCCATTCGGCGATGAAACCCTGCGCACTTGATGCACAAAAATACACCCAGATTATGGGAAGCCCAGCGGGGTCCTTAGGAACATCCCGAGGAACGGAAAGATTTAACAAGATAGTAGATCGAAATACAAGTGGAAAGTATTTACCAGAGGCACCACAATCGGCACACGTGGAGTTGCCTGGTTGCTTCACCAGCGCCTTCAAGATCTCTTCATGTTTTGCAATCTGCTTTTTGTTGTCCCGTTGGGTGCGTGTACTCATCTCAGCTAGTCGAGAGGGAGTAGAGGTAAGGAAGTGAAGGAATAGCAGAGCTCGATCCACATGGCCATCTCATCACCTCTGATTGATCCAATGATCAGGGAAATGGCTGATCATCCCTGATCGGAGGATATAGAGCACAGCGCAAGCATCCGTAGCGCAAGCATCCGTAGGATACCCAAAAGAGCTTTATTAGTCAAGAAACGAAAAAATACATCAATCTAAAGCTAATAGCAACAGAGGAACAGCAGACTATGTAAATCAAAAACTAGTGACAAGAAAGATACACTATCAACAAGCGAATACAACAACGATACTCTCAAAATATCTAGATAGACAAGGCCATGATTACGCTTGATTGCGCTCCTCAGCAGCCTCTGGATTGCTATTGGAACTTGCCGGATCTTGCTTGGGTGTTTCGAAGATTCTGTACTCCAACGACTGGGTCTTGACATCCTCCTTGACCGTCGTCAAGTCCTTCAGGTCGAGGGATTTTCCCGTGAACCATTGCTCGCATTTCTTTTCCAGCTCATCTCGGGGCTTTCCACGTGACCACCCCAGGTCACCATCCAGCCACTTCCGCCATTTCTGGTGCTTTTTCCGCTTGGTATTCTCTAGGTCGCTCTCAGAGACGGGCTTTCTTCTGCGCTGGAAGTAATCCTCGGTGTTGGCCACGAAATAGGTTTTCAGCGTGTTGACGCATATCTTCAACTCCAGACCGCTGTGCATGATTGCATCCTGCGGCAACTCCTCCGGCAGGTTCGATGGCCTATTTCTCACCAGGAATGGCTTGTTTTCGGGTTGGACAACATCCTTGGTGGGCGTGAGCAGAACATAGCTGTCAATATACATGGACCACTTTTCCTCCAGTGACACCGCTGAATCGAGAACTGTGTCCTCGCGGTTGAGGAGCTGGATCATGACAGTGTTCTTGCTATGCACACATTCGATCCGGTACAGGCTCTCCTCGCTGTCGATGACATTCTCTGCTTTCGAGCGATACATCATCTGTTGCCTGAAACTGGTGGTGTCGGAGTGGTTTTCCTTGGTGAACAGATCAATCAAGTCTTTGCACTTGGGCTCTAGTACGATGGTTTGGATCTGACGCAGAATGGCCATTAACAAGCTTATCGATGGTGAACACCACGTAGGCGTGGATTCCGAATAGGTACCGCATTCCTTCCTCGTAGGCCTGTTGATCGATCTCTCCATCGAACAGACGATCGACAAGATCAAGGAATTCTTGGTAGTAGTCTGCGTTGGCATAATCCATGTCTCCCAACACAGCTACTCGATGCCGGAGTGACAGGGAGCCAGCCACAGATTTGGTTTCGGAATGAGGAACCTTTCTCGGGACCTTGTCAGCTTTATCCTTGACTGATTCCACTCGCGAATAGAGTAGCTGGTACAGCCGGAAGAAAACATAAAACACATTGCTCCCGTAGAAGTTGAACGATGTTTTCCGCCTGGGTTCGATTTTTGGCGTTTTGATTTGAATCCAGGTGGCCGGCTGGCGGGACTCGTCTTTGCTTGGGGTGCTTGGTTTTGCCAGCCCCGAGTCAGTCTCCTTTGCATCCACCTTATTGTCAGCAGTGTTGTCTTCAACAGATCTAGCCTGTGGTGAAGAAGCAGCGGATGTGATTGATTCTTCATTGTCAGCATGGGCACCTTCAGAGTCGGTGTCCATACTCTCTGGCGGGGTCGATTTCTCCACACCGTTGGCCAAGGTCTCTTTCTCTCTCTCTTTCTGCTCGTCACTGTCCTGCTGTGAGCTCATGGAATCCTCGTCCTCCGAAGCCCGGGATTCGTTATCAGTATCATCGGTGTGAACACTGCTGGCGTCGTCATTGTCTTCAATTCGCTCATGCTCGATCTTCTCCAAACCGAAGAATTCCCTGATGAAGTCCTTGATGAAGCTCTCGATGCACTCTTTGTCGGAATTGGAGAACCCGCCCTGCTTCCCTAGAGAAGAGAACAGGATTCGAGTGATATCACGGAATACTTCGGGATCATCAAACTGAAACTCGAACTGGTAGGCGGGCCTGACGTCAGGAGGGTACCGGTCCCGCTGCTCTCGCTTGATAGTCTCGATCTCAGTGGTGAGGTATTTGGGAGTGATCAGTTTGCGGTCATTGGACTTGAAGCTCACGTTCTGATAGTCCAAAGCTTTGTAGAAGTTCTTGACATCCACCTCACGCCAGACTCGATTCCACTCCCGTCTGGCCCGTCTCCACTCCTCATCCTTTTGCTTCAATCGCTTCAGAACCACCGGCACAGCAATTGCTGGGCTATTGTGGACTGCGTCAATTACTGCGGCCCCTTGCTCTTTCCCGTAGATCTTGTTGATCATGCGCTTGTAGATGCACAGCGATGGTCCACCCAAGCCAGGTGGCAGTTTGTATTTGGACTTCTCATCCGGGGTCATATTTTGAATCTTTCTGGCAATTGGTTCTAGCAGCCCAATGGTGCTAAGATTGGCTTCTATATTAAGATCATACTCGTATCTCTCCTCCTCGCACTTGTGCAGCTGTTCTTCATACTGATTCTTTTTGTGCGCGACAAATCCGGACTCCTCACTTGCCCAGGTGGGATGTGATACCCATTCGTTGTTCAGTACTTCCTCGCAGTGAAGATCACGGCCCGAACATTTCACCTTGGTATCCTGCACATAGAAAAACCCCGATCAATAAACTTTTCCAACCAAACACCATCCCCGTCCGGAACACTTACCGCCTTCGGAAGCAAGCGATAGCTAGGACCGTGGCCTTTGCATCGTAACAAGTCCACCCTGGGTCTTGGTGCGGGCAAGTTCTCCACAATATGCTCATTCTTGGGCTCATAACCAACGAAAGACTTAAACCACTCAAAGAGCTCCTTATTTCCTCCGATGTAGGACTCCACCCTTTGCACTAGCATCGCTTGATCCAATATCTCTTGACTGAAGAGATTCAGCACCTTAAGAAACTCGTTGTATGTTTGCTTGTTGGATAGATATTTCTTGACCCGATCGAAGAAACTCAACTCCTCCGAGGATGCTGGTGGTTTGGTGGGCAACTGGGTTGGCATGGTGGCTGATGGCGACGCAATGCCTGCTGGCCCTGGTGATGACTCTAAATTCATTTTCTGGGCTGCGTGTTTGGCGCGCTTAGCCTTAGCGCTACCAGTTGCGCCTGTGACTTTCTCGCTTGCAACGTTGGCGCCCTTTCGCTTCTTGTTTGGTATGGGAACTGTTGCGTGAGTTGGACTGGCCGTCACGGGGACCGCGTGCCCCCCACCTGGTACACCGGGGTTAGCTGAAGGTGGCGGGGACATGGTGGATACTGGCTGCTGCGGAAAAGGCTCCGAGGCGGCAGGAACTGGATTCGTTGGTCCAAAATTACCAACAGGAGGTAAACGAGGCCCAGGCCCCATTCCTAGATGATTCGGAGCGTGTTATTATAAGGCTCTGCGATTATGACACGCAAATCCGAGTACCTTGGATAGAGGGTGGCATGATAGGCATCATTCGCTGAGGCTGTTGAGTAACTCCTGGCTGTTGTGAGAGAGGGATGGACGAGTTATTTTGAACCGACAACACCGAAGGGTTTCCTGGCATAGGGAGAATCGACGAGGGGCCCCCTTGAGCATTTGCGCTGTTGTCAGGGAGAAATTGCTTGAATTCTCCTAGCAAATCTGTAGCATTGCGGAAAAGAACTTGAACCTGCGCATACACCTGGTAATGAAAGAAGCAAACCATAAGACTCGTCACTCCGCCGGATATTCAGTCTCAACCTACCTCCTGTATAGGCTTTTGCTCTTTCTGATAGGTTTGTAGGATCTCTAAGAATTGCTTGTATGTCTCGGGCTCGGAAGAGAATCGATTCTGCATAAACATGGTTAATAACCTGCTTTAAGCACATACACTTGCGCCACTTACTTTGATCTTGTTAACATAGTTGATGGCATGATTAAACTCAACTGGAGGTCTACGCGATCCTACTGCGCCCTGTCCCTGTAAGCCAATATTGGAGCCCGGGCCGTTGGATAAAGGGGGTCCAGTAGCCGGGCCTTGGGGCCCATTGGCGCCATGTGACATGTGCTGAGCCATTGGTGGAACATGATACCCACCCACGGGCGGTTGCGGAGGGAGCTGCCCTCCAGCGGAAGGATGAGGGCCTGATGCTATCGACTGCGGAGGAGGGCCTCCATGAGTAAAGGTACCAACCGCCGGAGGGGGGTAGTAGTGGGGGCCAGCCACAGGTGGCATACTAGGGTTGGTGTTGGAAGCGGCAGGCGGAGGATGAGGGGCTTGGTTAGGCTCAGGCATACCTGATGAGTTGATGGTCCCATTTGGCGTCGTAACACGGACATTATGGGGATCGTGCGCATTGGGAGAAATTTCGATTCTATATCCAGGAGGCAAAAAAGTGTTGAACCCCGAAATCAAAGTGGGATGGCCTCGGAAAAGGTTTGAAACGCGATCGATAACACCTGGAGTGTCAATACTTTGGGTGCCCATCGTTAGATACAATCAGACAACGAGAGGATAACTGCCTAATAGTGACTTACGCTTGACTCTTGAAATCCTTCATGATATCCAAAAAACGGTTATACACATCTGGCTGATCGTGAAACTGAATTTTAACCTGATCTAAATATGACAAGGCATCTCTGACATTTAAGGGCCTATACTCGGCAGAGCCAGGTTGGCTTGGAGGTTGAGCGGAGGGGGCCCTTGATCTATTTGCGGTTTGTGGAGGGCTCTGGGCGGGAGGTGGGGGCCGTTGATGTTCCAAATGGTTAGGACTCATGCTGTTGCTCATGGGGCCACTAAGGCCTGTGTGCGGTATTGAGGCGGGTGATGGAGCTATTGGCTGAGGTGGGGCCATCATGGAGACAGACATGGGGGAATTTTGCTGAGAGTGTGGAGGATTAGGGGGTGGTAAATAATGGGGAAGTCCCGCTGGCTGATGACCCGGCTGCGATTGCTGCTGCCCAGAAAGTGAGGCTGAACTGTAATTCATAGGCAGAAGATTAGAGAACAGTTAAGCGACCGAAATCAGGCTTTGCACCATCAACCGCATAAGCATATGTGAGGCTTGCGCGTTAAACCACGAATATAACCGCGAGTAGTACGCGTTTGCAAAGCACTTTAAAAGATGTTCCGAATGGATATTAAGAGCTTACTCAACCCTGGTGCTCACAAACAGTGGCAAAGACGTGGACTCTGCGAAGTATGAAACAAAAGACTGTACTTACGAAAAGGGCGGTAACTGGCTATTCCCAGGAGAATTCCACTGAGGCTTCTCGTCTTTAGAAGAGCCCGACATAACTGTAAAATTGTATCCTCGCTGTACTCTGAATGATAAATGTCTAGATAGTGGGGACAAGTAAAGACCAAGTGACAACGTGTTAAAGAGAGAAAAAAAATACTAGAAGGGAATTTTTAGGCAGTCTGGATATTGACTTCAACTCGATTAATTTCAAGGAGTTTGGTTGGTCAATACATGAGGTCAATACTCCGATTAGAATTTTGTTAACTAAGCTAAGACTAGTCACAATTTGAGCTGATTATATTGGAGAGCAGCCTTCTTGGAAGGAGACGGAGGTTGCGTATGTGATATGTATGTGATGTGGAGACCCCAATAACCATTTATAATCAATCAGTCAACCTTGCAAAAATAACCAACATGTAGAACTTTGTGATTAATCTCTTCCGGAAAGCAGTCACGTTGGATCGATTTGATCTCGGCTCATGACGTACGTATCTCTCCATAGTTCCCCAAGTACACATATCTTCTGGTGTTTATTACCAACGCATTAAAGATTCAATGATACTATGTTTATGAGGTAGAGAACTAATGTGCATATTGTGTTTTAAGCAGCTATCGAAGGATTCATGTCATTAATATGGAAAACACCTGTATGAATGAAGCTCAACGGAACTTAGTGAATACCAGGAAAGAAAGGGAAATTTTGACTGCTTAAAATGGAGGTTGGCAGTGGTGGCTGCTCGGGACGAAATGAGTGCAGAAGCTGATATGTAATTAGAATCAATAAATATGACTAGGATAAACATTAATGAGCGGATTCCATTAAAAATGTTCGAAGAAGTGCTTGTACGGGTCGTCCGATTTCGTCTGATCGGGAACCTCTTCAGGATATCGGTCAAAGTTGGCAGTGTCTCCAGGGTAGCGAAACAAGGGAACGATGGGTGCCTTTGGAGACGAATCTTTGTTACGCTGGCTCTATAAGAATGCAAAATGACGACCTCTTACCGGCACCTTCCGCTCCAAAACAATCTGCCAGTCGATTCCACGGAACCATTTGTGTTTCTTGACATCCTCTGGCCCATCCTGCATCCAGAAGATACGTTAAGAACATTCGCCGAAATGCGCACGGTATATGAAAACACACCTTGAGGTTACCGAGTCGTTTGGTTCGGTCATTGGTAAGCAGCTTCTTAATCAAATCCCTAGCCGCTGGATCAAAGTGGGAGGGAAACATGAGTCTGCCCTCCAGGATCTTTTCGTATATACCAAATGGGCTGTCGTCAAAGAATGGCGGATATCTACGTCAAGTACGTATTTTTAGGGCCCAAGCACAATTCAGCATCACCATTAAACGTGTAGCCTACCCAGCAAGCATCTCAAAAATGAGGATGCCAAGCGCCCACCAGTCGACGGCTTTTCCATGACCTTTACTTTGGATAATCTCGGGAGCAAGATATTCCGGCGTTCCGCATAACGTCCAGGTTCTATCTTCCACCACCTTGGCAAACCCAAAATCAGTGATTTTTATGTGGCCACGGTCGTCAAGCAGCAGATTCTCCGGCTTGAGGTCTCGATAAATTATGTCTTTCGAGTGTAGATACTCGATTGCAAGCACTATTTCAGCGGCATAAAATCTAGTCATGTCATTAGTGAAGCGACCGGCTCTACGGAGGTGCGAAAACAGCTCTCCACCAATGACATATTCTAATAGCATGTAAAGATTGTTGTCGTCTTGGAAGGAGCAAAATCTATGTATACGAAACGAATAAACCATAAGTAAATGAAAAAGGAAAGGTGCTGCAAATGCCACTTACAAATTAACTATAAATGGGAAGTGTATTTGCGATAAAATCTGCTTTTCCGAGTTGATATGTTCAATCTGTTTGAGACGAACGACAACCTCCTTTTTCAATACTTTCATTGCGTAATAATTCTCAGTTCCGATGTGCTGTGCCAAATAAACTCTACCAAAAGTCCCAGTTCCTGCAAGAAACGAGAAACCGAGCTCAATAAATCTTCAAGAATTTAAAAGTAAAAATCAAAAACATCTGCAATGTTTACCTAAAGTTTGGAGTAGCTTGAAGTCCTTAAGCGAGAACTTTTTCTTTTCGTTTTCTTCTGACTCCGCGACGGTGCTTTTGGTCTTAAGCTCAGGAGTACCGTTGTTGGTATCAGAGCCGTGTTGGTCGTATGTGCTCTTTTCTTCTTCTTCCGGGAGTGCTTCTAGGTCTACTTTTGTATTACATGGCGGTTTATCATTGTGGTCTATTGAGGTTACGGGGGCAGTCATTGCCGTGGCCATGTATAAAACAGATGTTTACGCTTTTGTTCTGATTTGAAAGAATAGACGATCGCTTTGTGTAAGCAGTGAAGCTGGCGACTAAGTGTATAGAAAGAATTCACCAACTAGGGTAAAGATGAGAAATTTACAGGCTGGACCTAAGTGTTGAGTATGTATGTGCCCCTAACTGAGCCTGAGCTATGGTTACTTTGTGGCAGGGAGGAGAGAAGGAATAGGGTAGTGAAATTGAACCAATTTTTTTTCCTGACTATTTGATTTAACATGTGCACCATTAAATTCATGATCTCTACAGCGACGAAGATAATGACGACAGAAATTAATCAGAAAATTTTGAACAATGGGTTGTGGAGTCTCGGATTAATATAGACTGATTCAATCGACTCACGTACACCCTGCAAAGAAGCTGAAGGGATATATTTATATACATGGTTACAAACCACGCAACCGAACCTAAGACACGAACTGTCTGTGAGTAATACCATTATAGGAGGCTCATTCTAGAGTGGCCTGCCTCGGATATTCATTTTCACAAAAATTCTATCTCCAACTGTGGCTGAGATATTCCAGGATAATCTGCTGGAGTATTATCCATCTTGTTCTGATTTAGGTGAGTGGGAAGGCTTTGTGCCCTGTGGGCTATTGTGGGTCCCCTGGCTGCGCGTGATTGGTAGTTCGCTTGAGTTTTGCATCATTCGAACCGAGTCTTTTCTTGAAGGGATTTGATTAACCCAGGGATTGGCTTACTACGTGTGTGGGATTTTCTCGAAATTGTGCTCTTTCTTTTGATTTCTAATCTCAACCAACCCATCTCTCGGAAGTCCTTTATCCCTAATAAATTATTTAGTAGCTTAAGCAGTCATTTACGTATTTATCCCCTGACCCTACGATATATGATTTTCCAATTAAATAACAACTTATCTTTACTTCGTTGACTTCACTTTCTACGCATTCGATTCCTTTAATATGTCTCTTCTAAAATGGATGGGAATGGTAACAAGCCGACTTTCGAATATGACCACGTGGACCTCTTGCTAATGTGTCATTTGAACTATAGGGTCAAGCTAAAAATCCCTCTTCCGAGTTTGGTCCCTCCTGTTCTGAGCGCTATTTTGGCTTTGAGAATGTAAGTGCAACTGAGTACAATGGCCCAGATCTGTACACTTCCTAACCTTTCAACTCTATCTGTTAGTTTGGCAACACATGGTATGCCCACTTGTTGTTTTTTAGTTGACCCGAACTTACCCAACGCTGCTTTGGTAGCTATTTAAACGCGGTTCTTCAAGCGCTCTATTTTTGTCGGCCATTTAGGGATTGTGTACTGAATTACCCTAATGGGCCGATGGGAATCCCTCCAACGCCAATGCCCCCAACACCGCACGAATCTACTCCACCCAATTTAGTTTTGCCACCTTCCGGAGGCGCAAAAAGGCATAGTTTCAAGGATTTAGCACATACCCTGAACAGCTCATTCCGGCAACAAGGAGAAAGGGAAATCCGATCTGGCGCAAACACCAGGGGTAAGCACCACTGCCAGTGCAGTGCCCATACCACCAACTCCCGGTGCTGAGGATGGTGGGAGCTGTGTTCCAGGTATGGAGGAGTGCATTTTCACTGCCATGAAGGATTTATTCTGGAAAATCCAAAGTCAAAGAAAAAGAAACGGGGTTCTCGCTCCAAGCCAGTTTATCACGAAACTTAGAAAAGAAAATGGTATTTTTCGCCAAACCAATGTTTCCAGCGTTCTGGCACTCATCCTTTCCTTCAGAGATTTATAGAAGTACCATGCACCAAGATGCACACGAGTTTTTGAACTATATCCTCAACACAGTTGCCGAAAATGTCCAGCTCTACGAAAAGCATTGTGCTAGTGAAGCCAGCCTTCATGAGGCACACGGATCTCAAAATTCAGGTTAGTTTACACGGTAGTAGATCGCTATAAGCATGATTTGTGAGCTCACATTCTTTGTGCTGTTCTTTTGTTTTAGTCAAGACACCTTCACTCTCATCCTCAAACAGCAGCGGGGCAGGGGAAAAAACATGGGTCCATCAATTATTCGAAGGGGAATTAACAAACGAGACGAAGTGTCTAACATGTGAAACGGTATTGTTCAGCCTCTTGTGGCGTGCTTTGTTAAGTGTCATCGGTGGCTAATTGGTTGTAGGTCACCAATCGTGAGGAGTCTTTCTTGGATCTTTCCATTGATATTGAGGAAAACTCTTCAGTCACAAGCTGCTTGCGTCAATTCTCGGCAAGTGAGATGCTATGCCATAAGAACAAGTTTTTCTGTGATGTTTGCTGTAGTCTGCAGGAGGCTGAGAAAAGGTGGGCTATATTTTTTTAGAGCATGAGATTTGTGTCTATCTCTCGCCCACTAACAGAGCATAAATATTATTAGGATGAAAATCAAGAAGCTCCCCAACATCCTCGCTCTACACCTAAAGCGATTCAAATATCAGGAAAATGTTGGAAAATTCGTGAAACTATCCTATCGAGTGGCCTTTCCATTAGAATTGAGACTATTCAACACGGTAAGATTGCAGCACATGTAGCATCAGTCGAGGCAAGGCTGACCATGGTTTTAGAGCGACAAAGCCCAAGACCCCGATCGACTGTATTCCCTCTTTGCAGTTGTAGTCCATCTTGGAAGTGGACCTCACCATGGCCATTATATTTCCCTCATCAAGAGCATGGGAAATTGGCTCATCTTCGATGACGATAGTGTTGAGGTAGTTATGCGGATCTCTGCTATGGTAGCCCCGTGTACTAATAGTGATGTTGCTAGGCAATCGATGAAGCGGATTTGTACAAATACTTTGGCAATCTACCAGGTTCAGGATCCGGATATGTGCTATTCTACGAAACCCAAAACCTTGACACTACTACACTTGGAATCCCCTGCCTGTCTAATAGCCCGACCGTATCCCAGAACTCGTGGTCTCAAGAGTTGGTGAATGGGATGGAGAACTTCACCCTGCAAAGCCCCCCACCCAGGAGACACCACGAATCGCCTGAAGACAAGGTGGAAGAGCCAAAGGAAGAGAAGAGGGAGCGCGAAAGAAATGAACGAAAGCCTAGCTGGTTTTCCGGAAGGAGGTTAGGCAAAAAAGACAAGAAGAGCAATGAAGATACTACCTCCGATTTTGCGGCAAGATTAAAGTTGGGAAAGTAGTGTATGCTCAGTCAAATGTCGGAACCTCGTCTTTACCCTTTTCCGTGTAATTTTGCTCTTTACTCATTGGCAGGCCATCCATTCCACTTCTCAATAACCTCATTCCCAGTCTATCGACATTTTTTGAAACTCCGCCAAAGATTTTGTTGAAAACCTCAAGTGATGTGCTCTTGTAAAACAATAGCAAAACAATAGCACGCCCTCGTTTTATCACACCCCTATCCTATATATAGCATATACCATTCACTTTGAAGTAATAAAAGAACCAGCGACATTCATCGGAATCTGGTGAGTATGATGGCCACTCAATATCGGCAATTAATTTCTGAAATCGGATCTGGTGGTAGTCATCATCACGTAGCGATAACGCGTTGATGCAGATATCACTTAATTGTTGATTAAAAATGGTAGCCTTTTTGTGTTGTAACCAAAAATTTTGAAGATCTAATGAAAAAAAAACTTTGGTAAATTATAGATTATATATATGCTTTACATAGACTTCCGAATTTAGAGGCCGTTATAGATAAGGCTAGCTGAAGCAACAAATCTCTTTTTGATAGCCTTGTTCTGGCTACGTTTACAAGCTTCATTGTCTTGCTCCGCCGTTAATCTTTCTTTTTACATACTTGAATCGCTTTCAATATTATAGAGTCCCACATTTTGTTATATTTAACGTGTGTTTATTCCGGCTTATAATAATTTCCTTTTTATGCCCGCAACACGCCAAAGCGCAGTCGAGAGTCCTGATGATGACATTGGAGGTTGGGATATTTTTCGTTCAGATTTATTATTTCTAACGTGGATGTACTAATTTCCCCGATTACTTCTCTCCGACAGAGATTTCATCTCAAGTAATCGTGGAATCTGAAGCAGGACCTAGTCGTCATCCTCTTCGCTCGAAAAAACCCCGCCAAAACCTACCATATGCTCGTAACCAGAAGAAAAATACTCGTAAGCCCTCCGAGGAAGAACAAAGTGGCTTCTTTAGTTCCGTCAAGAGCATACTTAGCTTGAAATGGTTGCGGAACTCTCCAGCCAAGCTTACCACCACTCCAGCTGTGAATAGCCAGGACAAATCTGATTCAGACTCGGAGCAATCTGATAATATGGATTCCGCTGATGTGATCGTGTTCACGAGAAACCGGATGAATCTATGGAAATCCCTCGTGAATCTACCCGTAGTAGAAAAGATCTAGTAATTGATTCTGGCAAAGGAAAGAAATCAACCTCAAATGGTTCCACCGAGTCTCTATATCCAAGAGTCCCTTCGTTTGACTCTTCTATTGTTACTCCCCTTCGTGCCGCTACTTTGCCTGTGGCTGAAGCTACCGAGGCTGCTTCATCCAAGACCGAGAATGATGCAGATATTATTGAATATGTTAGACGTATTGGGCGAGAGTCATTGGCCAAGAAGAAAGTAGTGTTATCAGATGACCTTTACGCTAGCAAGAGTCCATTTCGGTTTGCAAAGCAAAGGTCGCAAGCTTCTACCCGTACGCCAAATAAAGCATTTGGTGCGGGTCTCAACAGCGTTGGTAGACGCCCATTCTCGCAGAACCTTTCCCCAGGGTCCCCAGGATCTGAGCAGCAGACCAAAAGAAGAAAGACAGTTGAGCAACGCACCGGTGAGTCGGTTGAGCGATTGGGAACTCCTCAATTTCCGTTCACTCCATCAGAGGCAAGGAGAATTATGGAGAATATCGAATCTATGTCTTCTCCATTTTCTGAAGCCAAAAGAACAAGTACTACTTCATCTTCACTTCGTAAGAGCGTGAACAAGAAGAGTATTTTGCTAGATGATGATATTGCTCCTCCAACTAAAGCTCTCTCTGTCCCTCTCAGTCTTCCGGGTCTTCCTTATTCTAAAGGTCGACGAGCCACCAGCAAAGCCCCATCCCGTCTCTCCGAGGTTTCCGAATTCCTTTCTTCCGTAAATGAGAAGAAGAAACAAATTGCCGAAAAATTAGAGGCGCAAAAGAGTGTTGAGCCAGATACCGCAGGTAGTTCCACAGTCCTCTCTGCTGATGAGGCTTCCACCAAAGAAGCCACTCCCAACGATAAAGAAAACACTTCCATGAAAAGTGACTTCAGCTTCGGTGCACCAGTTGCCCTGAGTGACATCCAAGCTCCACCACTACCTATTGAGTTTAAGCGTACAGAGGTCGAGAAGCCAGCTGATTCCGCTCACACGCTTAAGAAATATTCGCTCAAAATGAAAGGATTTACTACTAGGCAGCATGGGACAAGCAATCGTTTCTCTGCTCGTGACGAGGATTTAGATAGTGAGGGTGAGGAGAATGAGGCCTTAAAAACTGTGGCACCTGCGCCATTGCTGGGTGCATCTGATGGGTTCAGCTTTGGCACCCCGAAGCCTAGCGTTGCTGCTAGCACGGTAATTACTAATCCTCCTGTGGCAGCCAGCAAATTTTCTCTTGGCGATATTGCTAAAGATAGTGACAGGAAAGCAACTGAAACGGTTGCCACTTCTTTACAGTCTCCACAGAATGCCGAAGTAAAGAGTAAGCTCTCTGGCTTCTCTTTTGGATCGCCCGGACCAAGTAAGCCAAATGAGGACGTTAGTGCTGATCAACCCAAAGCTCTGTCTTCGGCCGAAACACCCAAAGCAATTCCTTCACTGACAAAGCCATCCGGGTTTTCATTCGGAATTGCTGCTGTTGACAAAACTGCAGAGGAAAAGCCTGAGGTCAAGTCCGGGTTTAGTTTTGGTAACGTTGAAAAATCGGAGAAGCCCTCTGGATTTTCGTTTGGATCATCACTCGCTGCTAGTACGGCGGCCGAGTCGCAAACCCCTGCTGCGAAAGATAAAGAGGCACCAAGTACTAGCAAGTTTTCATTCGGTACTCTTGAGTCCAAGTCGTTGGAGACCACTCCTGCCAGTAAATCTGGGTTTTCGTTTGGTTCTCTTGCCGCTGATGAGCCCAAAACACCCTCGTTGTTTGCAGGGACTGCAGCCAAGTCTGATCTTTCCTCCCAAGAAGATGGTGAAAAGTCAGATGGCAACAAGGAGAAACCAATGCCTGCATTTTCATTTGGCGCTTCAACCAATTTGGAAACTAGCAAACCTGCTACCTCATCTGAAGAGCCAAAATCCACGCCTGCATTTACCTTTGGTACTCCAAGCACTAGTGAAAAGCCTCTAGGATTTGGTTCTCAGCTTTCTGCTAGTTCAACCGCTACTGCTGAGACAAGCCCCAATACCGCTAGCAGCTTTGCTTTCGGTGACAAATCCGAAGTCAAAAAAGACGCCAGCGCCATCAATAATGCAGCAATCCCAGAAAAATCGGAATCAAAGTCTACTGGTTTTAGTTTTGGCTTACCAAGTACCAGTCAAGCTGAACCTAAAGTAGACGGATTTACTTTCGGCGGTGCTAGTACTCCACTTGCAACCAAACCTGATTCTGCTACCACTTCGTTCAGCTTTGGCACAAAGGAAAGCTCTACTACATCCACTAGCGATGTAAAACCTGCCTTCAATTTTGGTGCCAACGACAGTGCGGCCGCAAGCAAGGCTGAATCCAAGCCCGGGTTTAGTTTTGGTGCCAGTGAGAGCACTCCCGCAAGTAAGGATGAATCCAAGCCTAGTTTTAGTTTTGGTAGTGTAGCTGCACCAGCTGGTCAAGAGGCACCTAAAGCTGGTGGCTTTACTTTTGGTGGAGCAACCACCAGTGCAGGTCAGACCGAGTCCAAGTCCAGCGGATTTACATTTGACTCCGGTAAAACATCCGATTCAAAGGCGACAGGCTTTTCTTTTGGTGCGGCTACCAGTACCGCCCAAGGATCAGCTGTAGTTGCAGATACTAGTACCCCCGTCAGCGCTAGTACCTCATTCACATTTGGTGCTCCTGCAGCCAGTACATCCACTGGTACTGGCTTTACTTTTGGTGCCTCCACTACCGAACCTACTAAGCCATCGCCATTCAGTTTTGGAGCCTCCAACACAACTTCATCAGAAACCCCTAAAACCACCGAAGAAAGTAAGCCTTCTTTTGGCGGATTTGGTGCTTCTACCAACACTGCTTCTACTGCCACTACAGAGAGTAAGCCTTCCTTTACATTTGGGGCATCCACTGCTAGTGCATCTACCCCCTCCTTCGGTGGTTTCGGGACTTCTCAGCCAGCTTCCACTTCCGCGGACGCTAAACCCTCCTCTACCTTCACATTTGGTTCTTCAAATTCCCAGTCTCAGCCAAGTGGATTTACTTTCGGAGCACCTACTTCACAAACCACCACCACATTTGGTGCTACTACACAACCGCAAGCTACACCTTCTCCCTTCACTTTCGGATCGTCAAATTCAAGCGATGCTATGTCTTCTACACCGCCAACAGCATTTGGAGGCTTTGGATCCAATGCTAGTACCACTACCAATACCACTTCAACTTCCTCCGCTCCATTCACCTTTGGTGGAAACAATGGTGCGCAAACAACCCCTGGCTTTGGTTTTGGCGCTAGCACCACATCACAGCCTTCTTCTGTATCTTTTGGTAGTAGCAATCCTCCAGCCAGCACCAGCTCATTCACATTTGGTAGCTCCGGCAATACTGGCTTTGGCGCAACTACCGCTCAGCCCCAGTCGCAGACCCCGATGTTTGGTGGCAATAGCAACGCTGGCTTTGGTGCTGCGCAGCCGGCAGCCGCTCAACCCAACTCATTTGCCTTTGGATCGGGAAATAACCAGGCTGGATCCACGCCTGGAGGGAATTTCAACTTCGGCGCTCCTTCAAGTCAACCAGCACCATTCACATTTGGCAGTAGTACGCCTGCTGCACCCCAGGCCAACTTTGGATTTGGCGGTACACCCGCGGGTGGAGCCCCAGCAGCCACACCCGGTGGATTTAATATGGGAACTGGAACCGTCCCTGCTGGCCGAAAAATTGCCAGACCAAAGAGACGGACCCGCTAGTTGAGCAGTAGAACTTGTTATTTGCAGTCGAATATTTTCAATAGACAGGGAAGAGATGGGCATTCATTTCCGGCCAGATTTTCTCTGTAGCAATATATATACTTTTTAACAAAACCACCTTTCCCTCCTTTATCCACCCAAATTAATTTTATGATAACAATAGAATGTTTACCGTGACACATTATGCGATCGTTTCTATCATGACCAACACCACTTGGCCAGGATTGCTCATTCGAGCTCGACTTCCATCTTGAGGAGGATAAAAATTTCGTGACCATCCCCACGTGACCGGGCGGGGATTTTTGGGACAAAATTTTCGTTTTCCATTGGGATAAAGTTCTGCTTTAGCTGGTGTGGAAGACGTCCAAAACCGAGTTCGATGTTGAGAGCAATTAGTTTAGGTCTATACAAACCGGGTTCCGTAAGGACTCTCCGCAGCGCCTACTCCACCAAGAGTGAGGGCCCCTTCCACCAGAAGTCAAGTATGCTCTCGTTGCTCATGTTTGACGGCGGTGAAACCGTTTATTGACCCTTCGCCTTCTACTTAGTTCAGTATCCAAAGAATGAGCTACCCGCCGATATCAAATATTTCGTCAAACGTACCTCCGGCAAATCTCTGCCAGTTTACTCTGATATCAAGAACGGTGGCACTCGCTTCCTGACCATTGTCCGTCGTGTCGAGGGAGATTTGGACGTAAGTATCTGGGAGAGGGGAAGGGGAGCCGTATATCCCGCGAACTGGCCATTAACCTTGCTATCTCTTTTAGAAACTCCGACAAGATTTGAGCACCGTTGCCCCATCAGAGTACATCACCATCAATAGAAGAACCTCCCAAATCGTTGTGAAGGGGAACTACGTGCGCGAAGTTCGTAAATGGTTAACCGAGAAGGGCTTCTAAGCCCACTGTTGGCCAGCACCTCTATTACATCCATTGTCTACTCAAAGCATCCTCATTAAAGATATTTGTATGGTATTTTCATCCCCACCAAATCATAGATTAAACCAAGTGCTTTCACAAGGAAGATGGATGTTTCAGATGTTTATTTCAATCGCGGTTGTAGATGTAGCTGGACGATTATTCATTCGTCTCGGGATAATCCATGAAACGCTCACTCTTTGCTTGGGCTGTTGGGGGAGACATGGGTTAGACACAAGCCAGACGCTTGCCAACTGAAATGAGCGCCACTTACTATCTTTCTCTACGACGACATTAGCCCCCACTTCGCAATCCTTGAGCTGAGCCTTTTCGTGGATGTTGGCGCCGTTGCAGACGACACACCCGTCCAGTTTTGCGCTACACGAGAGATGTATGTGAGTCTGTGTGGGATGCCCGGGGAGCACATGGGGAAATTACCCGTCGGCAACTTGGACGTAGTCCATCAGGATGGTGTTGCTGATTTTGACGTTCTTTCCAATGATGCAGTGTGCACCGATGATCGACTTCTTGACCGAGCATTTCTCACCCATACGAGAGCCCTCCCCAACAATGGAGTCTGAGCCGATCTGGGTTTTGGAGTTGATCTCAGCGGACGCGGGGACTCTCACGTCGGTGCTGGTCTTGGCCATCTAAATTGGGCATTAGAGGATGCGCTGGAGAGCGAATTGAGGCTACTTGCATGTCTGTTCATATCGAAATAGGTTCCCACTGTGTTGACTCTGCCGCAGAGACCGCCTCGGTAGAAAAACACCAGGCATTTGACCGGGTCCTGCTCGAGAACACGTCTGGAGCTGGAGTATGCGAAGGGATCTTGCTGGCTACTAGAGTGGGCGATGACTGGGGGCTCATTAGTACACTGGCGCAGACAAGACACGACGGAGTGGTTACGTTTTTCGATCTCATCCTTCTCGATCAGCCCGGCTTGATATTGGATCTTGGTGAGGTAGGGAACCAGATCCTCACGGATGCTGAGGAACTTCTCCTGCTTGACGATTAAATCCATCACCCAGCGTTTGAAGATGTACAGGTGGGCGTCGCGAAGGGTTGTGTATACGTTGATGCAGGGATGTCTGTGGCAGGGGTCAATCAACCGCCCGGAGCTGGCTCGAAGTAATTAAATGGTACTAACTTCCAGAGGAGAGACATACGGAAGACCAATTCATCGCTGACATCTATGGCAGCCTTGGAATAGATCAGTCGAGAGTCTTTGGGATCCACGCCAACATACTGGTTCATGTCTGCAAGAATGGGGTGAGTCGGACGGGTCCATGTGTGTGAGTGGCTGAATCTACGCCCTACCATCATCGTCTCTGCTAGAACCACCGCCCTCGGATTTGATGGGCTCGTAGAACAACGAGGTCATGGTGGAATCGTTGACACGGTGGAAATTGAGGAAATCGTGGGGAACCAAGTCGAATACCAGGTCGCAGCTCATAACAATGAAGTCATGCTAGAGAGAAGGAGGTGAGCTTACATTCCTCACGCCACGCAACAGAAGCATACCCTGATTTTGTCCTTGACTTGTCGCAAAGCCTCGACTGTGCCGACGTATCCCTCCAGGGCTACCAACTCGACGTGGGAAGTCTTTTTGTATACACTTGTCAGATAATGGGAGATCTTTGCGCTCGCAGAGGAAGGGGCGATGACGATGATATCTATGTGCAGCGTTGGGCAATGCATGAATACACAGGAACTCTGCTTCCAAGCAGTCAAATGTACCTTTAATCCCAGCCTTCTCGAGCCAGTTAAGAGGATACCAAAGCAATGGCTTGTTGGCAACTGGCAACAGCGCCTTTGGCAAATTCTCTTCGTTGGTGAGAGGAGACATTCTGTGTTACGAGAGGAGCAAAGTTAAAACCATGGCCTCGAAGGGGTCGCTCGATCGGAAACCAACTATCGTCTAACCTGTTGCCGTGGCCGGCCAGCACGATGGCCTGGAATTCGGTCATTCTCTCATGAGGCACAGGGCCTTTTCTCCCATCACCAAAACTTCCGTCATAAAACATCATGTTGGTCTAGCTTGTGCACCCAAAAGGGAAGTACGTTGGTAAATAATCGTCTTGAAAGAAATCTCTTGCCGGGCATTACTTTCATCATGGATTTTTTTTCAAATTGGGAGATTTATTGAAAAAGATCCCATCCGGAGTTAACCACGCAGTGTGGCCGTTTAGTCAGCAAGTTAGGCAACCTAAGTTGTTTTGAAATCCTCCGACCAAATCGAGTTGTTTACTTTCTTCCAACTGCCACTTCGAACTACTTGGTCGAGATAACGTATTTTTCTCCAATGACAATCGAAAGTGTGTAGCTGCTGTATGGTGATTAAATGGAGTTTTCCATCTGACTGTATATATATATCCTCAGATTGCTGACTTTCAACGCGTTCTTCGAACTCCGGCCTCTCAACCGTAGCTGATATCCGTCATCTATTGACCACACAAAGATGGAGCAAGTGAATAATATTGCCTCCCGTTTGGAAGATATCATTGGCAAAGTAGCAGCCCCCTTCAAGCCTCATATCCCGGCTATTGCTCGCTTCTTATTAGTAGCAACCTTTATTGAAGACTCTATCCGAATCATATTCCAGTGGTCAGATCAGCTGCGTTTTCTTCAATACCACCGTGGTTTCAACTGGGCCTTGGCGTATTTTTTCCTTGTGTTCAATGTCATGGTATGTAATTATATTGGTGACATCCTTAGCGTGTTTCGACTCATCTCTTGAATGGTAAAGGTTATGCTCACGGGTTCCTTCATGGCAATCACCAAGAAGCACACCAAGTTTGCCGCAGCAGGCCTGTTCTGCACCGTCATATCCCAAACACTGGCCTACAACTTCTTGTTCGACTTCAAATTCTTCCTCCACAATCTCTCCTTGATCGGCGGTCTCCTAATGTTGCTTGCCGAAGCTTACCACAAGCGTCAAACTGGGTTTGCCGGACTCCTTAGTGTCCCCGAGTTTGACAAATCGACCTACTTCCAACTTGCTGGACGTATTCTCTTGATTTTCCTCTTCTTGTCGTTGGTCTTCGCCGGGGAAATGACTCCATTGAGAATCCTCTTCTCCGTCGTTGGGCTCATCGCTTGTGCCATGGTCGTTGTTGGGTTCAAAGCCAAGTGGTCTGCCATGTTCTTGGTGTTGTTCCTCTCCATCTTCAACGTGGTGATCAACAACTGGTGGACCATCCATCAGAACCATCCCAACAGAGACTTCGTCAAGTACGACTTTTTCCAAATTTTGAGCGTCATGGGGGGATTCATGCTGTTGGTGAGTATGGGCCCTGGTGGTCTATCGGTTGATGAGCAGAAGAAGCAGTTATAGACAGTGGATGTCCGGAGAATGGGTGGTGGGAGCAATATAGAAGATCAGTGACACCAATTTCCATTCAGCCATGCGATGCGTTTTGTAACCTAGCTGATTAGAAGTGGTCTCCACGATGATTCTAGGCGATCGACTTGTATTACTTGATTCGTCCGGATCCAATCGCCCTGAAAATCCCAAGCTTACGGCCCTATTCATATGATTCTCACAAGATAGAGTTACCTAGCTTACTCACACCAATTTCTTTATTTACCCACCCATCTCTTTCACATGCCACTCTCCGCCGTTTAGAGCGGGTGCTGATCAACATCTAATAAATAGCCCTCCTTTGTGACCACGGTCCAACTTTAGAATTGCCTCCATTTCTCTCCTACACGAACATGCATCAGGGGAGCAATCCCGCCTACCAAAGATCAAGTACGTCGTCGGCACACACTGAAGGTGAGTGGTCCCCACCACCTGCCCAAGCCATAGAGAAAGGGGCAGCTTACTGATGCCTCTTACACTTCAGATATCCATTTGCTGGACACCACACCATTCCTCCACAGAAACTCGGGAAACATGGAAGTCGGGACGTTTGACCCGATGCACCTTCTCGACCCAATGGAGGAAGTCTACCTCTCTCCAGGTAAAGAAATGCCCTTGCTCCCGATATTCCCACAAATAAGCTGGCTGAAACAATTTTAATAGAGTACATCAATCTTCACACCACCACAAACTCGGCTACGCAACATCCAGAAATGATGACACCACTTCACAACTACAGGCCAATCGGGAGTGATGGACCCTCCTTCCCAACGTCAGGCTCTACGGTTCAGAGAAGGCTCACATTGCCAGCAATGGGCCAAATGAGCAGAGACACAAGTATTCCCATCATTTCTTAGCCTTGTTCTGATTGGCCTGTCCATTGATTGTGCGTTTTCCAAGATCAATCATACCGGCGCTGTTCAACGCAACTCAGAGCAACCTCCAATTCAGTGGATAGTGATCAACGTCGTGCAAGCACCAGCTCTGTGCAGCCCAGTCCCACCACTAGAATAGCCAAGGAGGGAGCCAGGGGAGGTCGTGCAAAAAAGGGTGCTCATGAACTGCTCACTGAGGAGGAGAAGCGAGCGAACCATATAGCTTCGGAGCAAAAGCGTCGGCAGAATATTCGCATAGGCTTCGAGCGCTTAGTAGACATTGTGCCGACACTGAATCACAACCATAGATCGGAATCCGTAATATTGGAGAAATGTAAGTACGCATACCTCCTCATCGGTCCATGCGTCCACTGATTTACATCGAGGTAATAGCTGTGGAATACATACAACATCTACTAGTCACCAAACAACGCCTGAAGAAGCATGTTCGGGAGCTTCAGGTATCGCTGGGTGAAATGTACGTATGTTCTAGCCTCTTGCCGCAACCACGATGTTACTTACCATGCATTTCCTCGCCTTCAAACCTGAATTTCTGCTAGGAATGACGATTTCGATGATTTTGGGGTCAGTAGATTCACCTTGTTCTTGTCACAATGTTATCCTAATGTCGATCGAACCTCTCTAGTCAACAGACGACGAAATATACTATCGAAAATAGCCATAGAATGTAACACTAGTCATTTCTGTATATATTTATGTTGGGTACTCGTCATTTCTCGAGGTGGACGCTTCGTTGATGTAGCTAGCCAAAACGGGCGGATGGAAAGAATTCCAAACAGTTTTGTGAAATAAACCTGGTGATGTATCATACGATCAAACAATGGATGACCCTCACTTGCTGTCGACCGTTTTAATCGGAGTCTGCATGGCACATATCATTGATAAAGTGATTACAGGTATAGCGAACCCTTCGGCTGGGGTCAGTTTGGTCTTGTGACTGGTTTCCAGTTTGATTTCACCACGTCGACAACAATTCCCTCTTATATTATCATTTGGGATAGAGCTTTGACCAAAGAAATCCTCACTTTTTTGGCTGTACTACTATTCATAGGGTAATACCGACCCTGTTTAGACTCTTTGTTTTCACTGTTTCCTCACATGAACGTAACATCCGATGTTACCGGGCATCTGAACTCAAAGCTCCTCAATTACACGGGTAGAACAACCTTCCTTCAGCTTCAATCTCGGTCGTGTTATTGACTTTTTCCTGGATCTTTTGACACTAGAGACGATCGACGTCTTTTGCGAATTCCGTGAGTAACGATAGGCTGATCAGAATAGCCCACACAACTCCCAACTGTTATCCTAACCCTCGGTGTCGTTTAGTCGAAGCGGCAATACACATGATACTCTATGTACGCGAAATTTACCCCGCTTGTACGTAAATGGCACTGGAAAGTGTTTCACATATATCGACCGTGTTCTGAACACCATTTAATCGGCACGGTATATTGAAACAGCCTTGTTTGAGACTCGAAAAAAATACAACGTACCGGTCCCTATGTCGCGCCATCCCCACCTGAATTCTTATATCCAGGACATGATACTTGCGTGTCGTCCTGATCTTGAAAAGGTAGGCGTAGAAATGTTGCTTGAGGTTGCATGACATAGAATGGGTTCAAAGCGTTGTTATGGTAGGGAGACGTAGAGACCATGACGTTGGTGGTGTTGAATAAGAATCAGGTCCCTATTGAGCGGTTTGTATTTGAAATTAACACCTTGATCGAGGTGAAGGACAACGGTGGCCAAAGGTACTTCCCTATTCATGAAGTTTAGTCTACAACGATCAGATTGATTGAGTCCATTCAAGTAGCATAGGCACCATGAGTGTTAACGACGTTGAGTTATATCTGCGAGCCTTTCTGCTTAAAATTAGCGTATGTGATGCAATGCTTAAGCCCAATCCCAAAGGTAAAGATACAACTGAAAACATGGATGCTTGGGACTAGATACTAATCGATGACACCAGGATGTACCTTTAGCTTGGTTATTCAACTCCACGACGGAATCAATACTCCCACCCAAACAAACGTATGCCATCTCTGTAGCTTTCGTTTTCAGAACAAAAACATTGACCCATTCATACGCAATGCCAGGAAGGATTTCCTTGGATTCCCGCTGAGCCGAGCGAACAGCCTATGGGTATGCCTCGTGCAGATTTGATGATGTTGAAATCGTTCGATACTGGCCTCCTAAAGGTAAGAGCCGCCTTCCAGCCTGTGTTGTAGCATAGCTCTAAACCACTCCGATCCTTTCAAAACCCCAGGTTCAACTGTATGTGGAAGAGAGCAACATGGATGAGAAATACACTGGCAAAGAATTTGGAATACTATCGTCAGATCAAAGCCCCACGAGAAGGCGCTAGGACCTACTTTGCACATATAGACTCATTGTTGCAAAAGATTGCTTTATAAATGCATATATTTCTATCTACAAGCTATTGAGAGAATAAATCCAAGACTCAATTCTATAGATTCTTTACAAATCAACGGGATTCCTTTTGGATAGGTTTTGTCGAACGGCCTGTGTCGGAGCGAAATCTGCCATAGTCAAGCTCCATTGCTTCGAAATCCTTCTCGTCCAAATCCGACGTGGTTTCCCAGGCATTAGAGAACTCCTTGGATTTCCCATCCTCTTGATCGTAGTAGCAAACCCAATTCTCTTCACGCATTTTCTTGTGCTATGCAACGTTATCAATACCAAAAACCGAGTTACACTTGAAGAGTTACTCAATACTGACCCTTTCGCGATCCTCTTCCATTCGCTTCAGGATGTCACTCTTGGACAAACCAGAGTCCGCCTCACTACGAATAGTAGCGAAATAATTGAGTTTTGGAAGAAACTCGTTTGAATGACAACAGCCATACGTACCCTATGTCTCGGGAATTCAGCGACTCCTCGATTTTCTCTATGATAGTAGCGGGAGCGATTCCTTTCATCTTCCAACCAGATAGTACCTGAGGGTTTCAAGAGGTTACTTATGGCGGAAACATGGCAGACTCGGAGATCCTGGGTACCTTACGAGCGCTTGGTAAATTTACATTCCCTTTCGCGTTGTCTGGAACCACTTTATTAATGATGGTATTCAAATCCTTGCGCACCAACTCCACATAGCCAGCGAATTTCATGCGTGTGGTCTGATGACATATGGAATCAAGGATATATAACAGATTCAGGCGAGAGCTGAAACTAGCCTAAGGAAAAAAGTAAGTCTGATGTTTGAAGTGGTGTAGAAATTGGTTTGCGTGGCAAGTGATATATAGAAATAAGATTGGTCGCTCCTTACTTGATCTAACTCTTCAATGATGCAGCTGTAGAGATCCTCATGGAGAGACTTGTATTTGATAGCGAAGTTGGTGGCTTTGTGAATCGATTGTTGCGATGCGGTGAGCTTTTTTAACAGGGAGAGAAACGCCAAACGCGCCTCAAAAGGGTCGATTTCTTCATCCATATCCATGGTCTTGTGCTTGTCTGGCCGTGGTGAAGGTTGTATTTATTGCTGGAAATATGAATCAACTTTGCACAAAATTACAGGTTAAACTGGCAAACTATATCCACAGATCACCCAAGTGAAATTTCTATCGAATTCGAGCCAATTTCAAAAAAGAAATATCCCGTCCCAAAATTCTATCCAAGCATTGTGCCTCAAACCTTCCACTTGGTCGAGTTTGGTTTACAATGTCAGTTATATGGAATCCAGTGAATTCCTTGAGGAGTTGCTCACGACTTGGTTTTGAATGTCGATTGTTTGGGTACCAGACACGAAGCTCCTTGAATAGCTATTCCTTTCATAGGACTGCTGCCGTTCTAAGAGTTAGAACCTCCCCAACTAATAGAGTTAGTCGCGCTCACTTTAGTAACTCTAGGTCTTTAAAAGTACGTTACCGGAACTTGAATGCTTCGTTGGGCTACTAATTAATTGTTAAATTCTGTCTCAAGGATAAAGAGCTGGACCTCTCCAATTACCCGCCTGAAAACATACGCAATTTCAGTATTATTGCTCATATTGGTATGCCAAGAATATGTCGCCTTCACTCTAATACGTGTTAATGTATGGAAATATCCTATGTGTTTTCTGCTTTATTTGCAGACCATGGAAAAAGTACTCTAGCCGACCGTTTGCTAGAGAATACAGGTAGCATCACGTTTCAGTCAAGGCTTAAAGAATCTTAGCTAAAAGTATGAGCAGGTACAATCACAGCTAAATCTGGCAACAAGCAAGTATTGGACAAGTTGAAAGTTGAACGTGAGAGGGGTATCACGGTTAAGGCTCAGGTTGGTCAGACAATACTTGTCACTATTCATTTAGCTTTTTGACGTTTACTCATACTCTTTACAGACTGTATCCATGTTTTATAAGCATAATGGGAAGAAGTACCTGTTGAATCTGATTGATACCCCGGTAGAGATTTCTGATAATTTGCTAATTAGTAATGAAGTAATATCTAACGAAAGTTCCTCGGGTATAGGGTCATGTGGACTTTAGCTACGAGGTTTCGCGTTCTCTGGCTGCCTGTCAAGGTGCTATCTTACTAGTTGACGCATGCCAGGGAATCCAAGCCCAAACTGTGGCAAACTTCTTTTTGGCTTTTGGACAGGATCTATCTATCATCCCGATCATAAACAAAGTCAGCCATTTTCGAAATCCATGCCGATTTTTACGTGATATTCACACTATCCCTAATATACGTAGGTTGATTTGCCAACTGCCGAGCCCGATAAAGTCAAACACCAAATCACCAACACTTTCGAGCTTGATACCAACGACATTATTAAGGTATTTGTAAATTTGTGCTGTCGACTACCCGGAATGCTAACACCATATTCATGCAGATTTCAGCTAAATCAGGCCTTAATATTGACCAAGTTCTTCCCGCAGTTATCGAGAAAATCGCCAGGTTCTCATTTGATCTTCTCGAGTATACGGTCGTGCAGCACGCTGATGACCTTTTAGTCCTGTAGGAGATGTTGGCAAGCCTCTGAAGGCTCTTCTGTTTGATTCTTGGTACGATGCATATGTGGGTGTGATATGTCTAATGGCAGTCAAAGAGGGAAGAATCCAAAAAGGTGAATATCTATTTGATTCCTTGCAAGCCACGTGTATCTCACCATGATCTCTATTACAGGTGATAAGGTGCTTTCCATCCACACGGGCAACAAATACGAAGTAATGGAAGTTGGTATTATGCATCCTGAAAGAACACCAACCAAAGCATTGTAAGTACAGTTCGCAACTTCTCGTTGAGCTATCCATGAATAACCAGAATCTAGACACGCTGGTCAAGTGGGTTACATCGTCATCAACATGAAGGTAGCGACGGAGGCGCACATAGGTGATACCTTTTGTCATCAGAAACAACTTGTTGAGCCATTACCAGGCTTCGTACCCGCCAAGTCTATGGTATGTTGTACTTGCTGGAAGATAATGTGCGGATTCGCCTAACTTCTTGCTTGAAAGGTATTCGCTGGTGTTTATCCGGTAGATACCAACGATTTCACAAAACTCGAGGAATCGATCACGAAGCTTACCCTCAATGACTCAAGTGTTACCACCCAAAGGGAAACTAGGTAATTTTAATGAATCGCATGGCACGTTGGCTGCACTTCTAAACGCCGAGATTCTCTCAACCCCAGTATGGCTCTCGGACAAGGTTGGAGATTAGGCTTTTTAGGCACTCTTCATCTAGATGTTTTCCGTCAAAGATTAGAGGAGGTAAGAGTAGTGCCAAGCCAGTTGCCACGATTGCAACTAAGCATTATCCTAAAGGAATATGAAGCAAACGTTATTGTGACTCAGCCAACGGTGCCCTACCGAGGTTTGGATTGTTGATATCTTTGCAACACAGTATTTTTCTAATGGTCAACATATGGGACATAGTATTATATTCGAATGGAGAAGTTAAGGATATCCGTACCCCAGCCGAATTCCCCGAACCTGAAGACATGGCACACAAAGTGACCGCTCTCAAGGAACCTATGGTCATGGCCACTATGATTTTCCCGGATGAATATATGGGGCCTATGATGGAATTATGTGGTGTAAGGCATTGTGCTTACCTTTAAGCTGTGCAACATGTGCTAAATTGACTTTCCCCAGGCACATCGAGGCGAACAACAGGACTACTCCTACATCGATGATACTCGTGTCCTCATGAAATACACACTTCCCATGTCTGAGGTGGTTACCGACTTTTTTGACCAACTGAAATCACGTACTTCCGGATATGCTAGTTTTGATTATGAAGAGATTGGGTATCAAGACTCTGATTTGGTGAAGGTACAAGTGGCGCACTTTTGCATGATTCACTCTCAAGTTGACCTTTCTTTTGTGGCTAGCTGAATGTTCTTCTGAATGGGAGTCCAGTTGATGCCTTGGCTGTTGTGTTACATCGTTCGAAGGCGGAGTTGGTGGGCCGTGAATGGGCGAAAAAATTGAAATCGGTTATCGAGAGGTAATGGGTTATGTATGGCCTTTTAGGGCGCTCTCTCTGGATATATATGTATTAACCGATTATGCATAGACAACTCTTCGAGGTGGTTATTCAGACAGCCATTGGTAAAAAGATTATTGCCCGCGAGAGCATTTCGCCAATGCGTAAAAATGTCACCGCAAAATGCGTAAGTGAAATACCCTATCAAACTCGGACCAATGCGATAGCTAACAACGAGTTGGATCTATAGTACGGTGGAGATGTATCACGTAAGATGAAACTTTTGAACAAACAAAAAGAGGGAAAGAAACGTATGAAGATGATTGGAAACGTTGAACTCCCGCAAGACGCATTCTACACTTTACTCAAGAAATAGACAATTCTCATATGCATACGAGTTAGCGCGCATCAACGCTAACCCATCTTCTCGTTACTCCGTATCTACTGCATGCTATGTTGTTTCATCCATACGTTAGAGTAGGGTCCTTTTCATTTGGTCAACCCAGAGCCATCGGATTCGAGCTCGAGGTAGTACCGATGATTTTTTTGATTTCATAGAATGCGAATGAACAACAGAAATTTGACCCATGAGCACGAATGTTGGTTTGGGGGAGATTGAATGTGTTTATTTGAATTGGGGAGCCTGGTCACATCTTTGTACAAAGTCGGTGGATTACTTGATGAGCTTCAAGGTCTTGGCAGCTCCGAAGAGAGTGACTCCCACCAGACCCAAGAGACTCAAATCAATGGGGATAACTCCGTAGATACGTCCTCTAGGGCCGACTCTCTTGTAGCCTTCGGTATAGATAGCACGGCCGAGCTAAGTTGAACAACGGTTGTGGTCAATCATCAGCACGATGGTTAGACTCGGATCAAGTAAACACTCACGATGTAAATGGCACCCAGGGTCGCACTAACTTCGGGGAAGTAAAGGCCACCGAGTAAAACGAGACTTTGAGCGGTGGAGATTTGTTCAACCTAGAGGGATAGATTAGTCGGTCTAGACTGGGTCGGCATCACTGGGTTTGGTGAAACCTACGTAATTTTGATGGGTACGTTGGACATTGTTGAAACTGGTCCACTCCTCATCACTAGAAACATGGAGATGTTAATCACGTGGGAGCATCATGGATGCATGACTTGACATACGTAAGCTTAGTCGAGAGACGACCGTTGCCCATATCAGGATACTAGCAAAATTTGAATTAGGGAACGCCGTCGACACCATCACTAAGGAAAACTTACGGGGACGTTGTACTTCTTTCTGGCGGCGGCAACAGCACCACCGGTCAAGAGAAGCTGGAAGCCCATTCCGACGGCGGCGATAACGCACTACGGATTGCATCGGTTAGTCGGAGGTGGTGGGGAGGTCAGGGAGTTGGTTGGGTGCTTACCCAGCTGTACTTGGGAGTGATTACGATGGACATGGTTGGGAGAGATGTGATCAGGTTATGTTCACTGTGAGGAGGGAGCCCACGAACGCCGCCTTTATAAAGGCATGTGGTTCTTGAAATTATTCCGAAAAGGACCGTCACATTGGGATATTTACCCTTCTCCGCTCTGATTGGCCCAACTGGGGTGGGAGTGGTGAGCCAAATGGGTGGTATGCAGCCTATAGAGCTCCTTTGTGGATCTTTCCACTTTGTGGAGCATCAAAATAAATTGCCCATTGTCAAGGGTGTGCGGAATGCCCCAGCGAATTACCAAATCAGAGTTTATTTATGCTTCAAACATGTGAACAGGCCCAACGGAGTGTCGATACTTGTAAACCAGCACTTCGTTGTTCAACAAACTGAAGGCGATTTCGTCGGCACCGTCCTTGTCGATATCGCCAATCCCGACCCCATGGATCCAGTCGTCGGTCTCGATCTGATGTATCAGCTAGAAACGCACTGCTCAGCGAAAATTGGTTGGATTGCGTATTGGAAATATGGATCTCCCTACCCTGCCATCCTTGTAGAGCTGCGCGCCGTTCATGTGTCCCGTGCACAGCAACACGTCGGTGGTGCCCTCCATCTTCAGTCGCTTGACGTTGGTTACCGGGTGGTCGATGTTCATCAGCTTTCTCACCTACATCCACATCAGTCCACGCGCTTTTCCAACTCGCACTGGGTCCCACTTACCTTGAAATCCTCCAATATGTACACGTTCCCATCGTTCCCACCTAAGGCTACCTGGTGCGGTTTCTGGGGAGAGGTACTCTCGACGAAGTACCCATAACACATCTAATCGAAGCATCCGGATTAACCACTTACCATCAAGGTGAATCGGCCAAAAATCCCCCACTTACACAGTTGATCAGACATGGCAGCTCCAGGCTTTTCGTCAGCGTCCCCTTTTGCAGGAAATGAACGTAGGGACTTCCGTCACAGGCCAGTATGAAATGGGTATCAACCCCGTGTGCATCCGGCAGGATAACCGATAAGAGACACCGGATGGCCGGATCGTCGGTGTCGTTCTGGTGGTGCCAATGGGAGGGGATTCTTTAGATACTAGTGGTACAAATGGTGCAGACGGTTGGCTCATAAACTCCTACCAGATACGCTCTAGGAAGTTTGAACGTCTCGTCGTAAAGACTCGTACGCCACAAACGCCAATGGGGAAGGAACGCCGTGATCACTCCGGTCATATCGCCCGATACCACCTCAAACCCGTTCACTAAACTCGACCAGATTTTGTCAGCTAAAGGGAACAACAGAAAAGAGACAGGCTATACTCAGTACATGCGTCGAAATAGACCTCCAGACATTTCACCGAGGAGCCGAAGGATTGTTTACTAAGTATCTGCTCCCGACAAAAGGTAATGATGGTCCCTTGAGAATCGCCCGCCAACAGTTCCGAACCACCCAATCTGGTCACGTCGTGTAAGAGCAGGGTCTGGATGGCGTCCGCTTTCGTGTCTAGAACGACGTCTTTCTTTTCCACCAAGCCCAAGTTAATTAGAGAGGGAACGCACGACCATTTGAGAGGAAGGGGGCACTCACTTTATTAGAGTTGATTACAATGATATTCCCCGTGTCTGTTCCCAAGATCACATCGGCCTCCGCCTGGTCGGCAAACATTTTACCTACTACCAACGTGTTGATGTTCTGATCGAGCCAGCGTCTCCATACCTGTGTGCAGGTGAAGGTAAAGTCTGGCTCGGGCTGGTCAGATTTCTTCCTTTTGGTGGGTGGAACGGGATCTTCGGGTATTGAGGCACCCTCCCCTTCCAACGACGCTACACTGCTAGACATAGGTTCAAGCTCAAACGTGGTGCGTACAAGCTGCCAGTAAATATCTCCATCGAAAATGATCCAAGCAAAACTCCCCCTTTTTTTCCGAGTGCGGCGGGGGACTCGGGATTCCCCGGAACGTTAGGAGTAATTTACAGACAAACTTTATTGAACATCAGTGAATTTACATTTCAGCCTTATATTAAACCTCCAAATACACCGAACAGGGAGCCGCTATGAATGATTAGTGGTGGTTTACTTGGATTTGGCAAATCCGACCCGGTGCTTGCCAAGATCATAGATCGTATAGTAGGCTCTAAGGAACACATCGCCGACGATCCAGAGCGGACCGGCAGGTGCGGGGATGTCCATTCCCATGAAACCAGAAACGCATTGGTTTTGGACCTTCAGGATGTATTGATCAGCAGTCAACACGAATGGCTTGCCGCCAAAGGTCAAAGTCAGGCTTGGGAGACTGGGGATTTTTCCGCAGTCCAGGACATATTGTCCGGCGAAGTTCTTCTTGGCACCAAGCAAGCTGTTGATCAGTTCGGCCAACGCTGAGGGGACCACGAGGAGGGAGCTGCCGGTATCGATGGCGGCTCCGACGGGCTCAAGACCAATGTCATCCCCGTCGAAGGCGACGGATTCCAACTGCACCTCCCAATATCCCTTGCGGGTGACTGGCACCCAGTGGATCTTTCCGGAGTAGTGAGCGGGGTTATAACCACCGAGGACAAGTTCTCCTCCTTCGTTTCCGTTATCTGCGCTGTTCAACCAGAAGGAAAACATGGGTTTGTCGATCAAATTCTTGTCAACCATGTGATAGAACGGGGGTATGACGCCCTTGACGGAGATGGTGTTGTATCCCATGCCAAGGATACCGTCAAATTTGCCAAAGGCGAAGGCAAGTCCCGGCTCCTTCACCGACTCACCAAAATCGCAGTTCTCGATAGTGATGTCGCCAAGACGAACCACATCATTGCTGATGATCCCTTCCAAGCTTCCACTTCCGTATTGGATGGCAAACTGAGTGCCGTTGGCTTTGTGGGTGGAGCTCTGCTGGGAATCGAAGCGCTTGTGGAAGAAGCATGCAATGGAGGTACAGTGAGTCGAAGGAACCCAGAGATTGGACGAGCCCGTGTCGAAGACCACCTTGAAGGTCTGGGCGGGAGTGCCGATTTGGACCTCACCAAAGTATTGGGCATTCATAAAGTTGGAGATGGGCACTCCGTGCTTCACCTTTCCGAACTCATCAACAGGAATCGAGGTTTGTTCGTTCTTCTGGCTGACAATGCCGAAATACTTTTGTGTGGCATATTGCCCAGTTTGAGCATACCTGGAGAGTCTCTGGGATGGAGTCTCGTCGGCCTTGCTAATCTTGATGCTAAAAAAGAAGTCAGTGGGAGAACACAGCAACCAATAAGCAGGAAAGCATACGTGGAGAATGCCGCCGTCACATCGAGAGCAAGGAGGACGGTCAAAATGGATTGGCAGGCAGTGAGTTTCATTAGGTTGGATGGGTCAGGAGAGAGAGAGTCTGAGTATCATGGGAGTGAGAAATTGGAAGCTTTTATTCCAAATTCACGATATGTTGACGCCATTGACTGGAGATGGAATTAATATATTCGCACCATTCTGCATAAAGACAACTCCCTGTTTGTAGCACCACTCTCATTACGTGACTCTGTAATCGTACCCCTCGTTAAACCGGTTTTCATTGCGGCCCTTTCGATGAATGATGTCAGCTGCGTATCCCATTATTGATTGAAACCGAATCGCTTGTTGATTTGAGCTGATGGTCTTGATAGAATAACACAGTGTGTCAATACTCGCTCCCAGCGCTTCAATTCCCGCATAGAAAGTACCCAGCGACATAATTGATCGCAATGTCTTAGCTTCATCATAGGCCTCCCCTAGAAAGCAATCCCCCAGAACTCAGATTGCTTATTCAAAACTAGGTAACACCGCTGTTCAGATGACTGTCAGGGGGCTCTTGACTACGGCATTGATTAGTTTGGTACTGAACTCGCTTTAATAAACAAACAAATTATAATGACAAGATACACTTCATGGAAGCCAACTAATTATAATGACAAGACACACTTCATGGAAGTCAATGACAAGATACACTCCACGGTGGCGGCACTTATTGTTTGGGAAGGATTTTACGGTACTGATCTTGCTGATCATTTGAGGAAGCAGCGGCAGCTTCCATCTGGCCGAATGTCCCAACATACTGATCCGTGTTCACCGAACCTGAAATCCAAACATCCGACCCGATCTGACATCAACGCTTGGATCAGACACTCCTCTTGTTACATAGAATTATTCACCCTATACGTACCCCTTCCTTGAGCTGAGCGTCCACCACCTTCCCGTAGACTGATTCGACCGTCTCCTCATGCTCTGGGCGAATGGGAATGTTCTTCTTTTTCCTTTTCTTCGTGGGTGGCGGCGTTAGTGGCCCCTTGGTGGAGCCATGTTGAGTGGGCGTGTGAGGGGTTGGTGATTGCGGTTGGGTGTCGAGCTGGTGAAAGAGGTTGGCCTCATCATATGCAGTCGGCGTGTTCGACAGGCTGTCTGGTTGAGAATTCTCTGCAACGAAGTGAGTGAGATGATGGGCTGATTAGATTTTGCCGGATTCTGCACACATACCGGGCTCCTCGCTGGCCTGGCTTCGCGAAAGCTTGGTAGGATATTTAGGAGCGTACCCAAGCTGCTCATAGATCTCCGGGAATGCAGTCCTAAATCTACAGGGGCGGGATGGGTGAGTCTACCGTGACCCCAATGACCGCGCGACGACGACGTACCTGTCCCGAAGATCGGTGCTTCTTCTGTCTTGAAGGTTCAAGCTGGGATCCTTGACGATTCTCGCCCAGGCACAGCCGTACTGCCAGAAAGATTACTACCTGGTCGACGAAGTTTGTTTCCTGCCGAGTGTGACCCACCTTTTGGAACCCGGCCTTGAGGTTTTCGTCATCCTCCTGATTGAATTTTCTTTTCGGCCTTCGATCCACCCGGCGAAACGGGGTGGGATATGACTCTGCAGGCTGCTTCTTGAACTCGCGAAGCTTCTGCATAGATGTATGATACAGCCTATGGTACTCTTCGGGAAACAGCGTGCGAAATCTAAATCGTGTGAGTATCTCCGTCGGCCAGCTGCCCAATCACTCAACGCACTCACCTGTCCTTCAGGTCGACGGAAGTTCGATTCACAAAGGAGTACTTCGGGTCGTCGAGTATCTTCTTCCATGCACCAACCCCATGCTACCTCAGATGGAACGGGATCAGCATCTCCCTCGAAAATGGCCGCCGGCAGCCTTGAGAACCTTACCTCGAAACACCCGTTGATCAGCGAATTCGTCTCCTCCGGGGTCCATCTATTTCGGACCTTTTTGACCTCGGGGCTATTTACAGTAGAGCCATCGGAGGCTGGCACATCCACGGCGTCTAGCGGGGTCGACTCGCTTTCTAAAAAACGCTCGTATCAGTTTAGTACTGGGCGCTAGGAAAACACTGATATATGAGCTTCATACCCAGAGGCAGTTGTGAATCCTCAGATATGGGGAGGGAGGCGCTGTTGGCTACGGGTTTGCCATCTTGGCTTTGGCCCATGTCGAAGGAAAGCTCCTGCCCCGGATTCAACCCATCTATCTCAACGGGTAACTGGCTCTTCGGCGTCTCCACCTGAGCGTCGGCAGGTCTCGCGTCGTCATCGCCTAAAGGGGCTTCGTCAAGAACGCGTTGGTAAGGGGGGAAATCCCCGGATTCTTGGTCTCTGGTGGCTGGGGGCAGTAAGGACTCATTCACTATGTCAACGTGGGTGTAAGTGGTGGAAATGGAAACGTGGCTTGCTGCGAATTGGGTGGCCTCTACGTCCGTGCTGTCGTGGAGAGGGCCGTGTGAGAGCGCGTCTGCTCCCCTTTGGGAGTAGGCGGACTGCTCCTCACCAGGATACATATCTTCAGGTTCAATATCCTTCTCACTCATCACTGATTTTGGGTAGGTCGAGTGATAATAGCCTAAAGCGGAAAGATGCTTACACTTGGGCTAGGTGAAGAGAAATCCTACCTGGCCATCCTCCAAGAATTCAAAAAAATCCAGTCACCTGATATTGCCATTCAGCCTTGTGATTGATCAATACACGTGAGTATTCTAATATACCACTCACGGAGTAAATTAAGTAGCGGGTTGGCTCCCCTTAAACCAAATAGGTTTGAGTCCACAAGGTGACCGTCTTTTGCAATGTGCATAGGCGCACAAGCAATTACGTATAACGTGAGTCAAGCCTAGGAACAGATAAAGATGCACACTACCCATCACGTCAAGGTTCAAATATAGAATCTATCCATCACACTGATTGAGCAGCCAATGGATTCGTATCAGCGATAAAATCCATGACTTTGTTTCGTCAAAAATATTCTGCAAGCCGAAAAAAAACCGCCCTAGGTGGTACACAAATTCGAAGTCATCGTGGTTTCCTGCTCCTGCACCTATCATGAGCGACCAGTTCTTTAAGAGGTTTCTAGACAAATACACTTCAACCGAAGACTTGAAACGCATCAAAGGCAAGCACGTACGTCGGTTCTACCAAGGTCAGAATGAGCAGCTGGAAAGATTCGAGGAGGTGGATGACATCCTGAGCGATACCAAAGGGCTACCCAGGCTGATCCAGCTGCCTGAAACCAACCTCGAGACTACCCCCTTGATAAATAGTAACCGCAACAAGCAAGTGTCCTGGGCGATCAACATCAGCTTCTTGGCCAATATCTGCCTCTTCGTCATGAAGGTATACATGACCCTGTCCTCGGGCAGTTTGGCCATCCTGGTTTCTGCACTAGACTCGTTCCTAGATATCATGGCTGGTACAGTCATTTTTTGCACCTCCATCATCATTCGGCGGAAGAATTTCTACAAATACCCTATCGGAAAGGTTAGTAGCTAGAATGCCCTTGCCTATGTTTGGCTTCCCCTTTGCTGAACCAGTGTATTAGTCGAGAATGGAGCCGTTAAGTATCGTGGTCTTCGCCGCGGTCACCGCCACTTCCCTATTCCAGGTTATTATAGAGTCATTCAAGAACTTGCTCTCACCAGACGATTCCGATATTTCGATGAGTATTTCGACCGGCATCTTCCTTGGCATTGTGATTGTGGTGAAGTTCTTCTGTGGATCTGGTGTCGGAACATCAAGAACATGACCGTGCAAACCCTTGCCCAGGATCATGGCAATGATGTGGTGTTCAACACGTTGGCCTTCATATTTCCATTGATAGGTAAGTCTCGGTAGGGGGATGTTTGACCATCCGGTGGCTAATTCAGTTTTATCTCAGCCGGTGTTACTTCCTGGTGGTGGATCGACTCTGTGGGGGCCATCATCCTGGCGATCTTGTTTATCTACAATTGGATCGGCGTATGTCTTGGTACGAGTTCCCCACCTTGCGCTAACGTGTGTTTTGATATTGATTGTGTTGGTCTGTGTAGAGAACATCATACGGCTGACCGGCCACACCGCTAGCACCCAGGAGATTCAGCAGCTTGTGTACATGATTCTTCGCTACAACCCTTGCATCCTGGAGGTTGAGACGGTAAGTGTGGATTTCCCAGTGATCCGTTGATCTTGACTAATTGGAGAACACAGCTTCGCGCATACTACGTTGGCGAAAATATCCACGTTGAGGCACACATAGTTCTCCCCCCTGGCACCTCGCTGAAGGAGTCGCATGATATTGGAGAAGATCTACAAATCACCCTCGAGCAGCTACCCAACGTTAGACCGAGCATTTGTCCATGTTGATTACAACTCGGACCACTCGATCGACCACTGAGAAACGCCAACTTTTGCATATGTACAGTGTATTTTGGAGAGTATTTGAAATAAACGTATACCGATCGATTGAACTCGAGGTGTTTTATTTTATATTACATCTTTGAGTATAAGAAATTCCGTTCTTGGCTTCGCTGGATGAGAGTGGAGTGGCGATTTTATGGCTGTACACGCATGTCTAATATTGGGGCGGCTGGGGAGCATAGCCTGGGTACTGGCCGGGTACGGCAGCAGGGTATGGTGGTCTTGGTGCTACGAAAATTCGTTAGGAGCTGTATAGGAAAGCAACAAACATCCAACTTGATCCTTACCACCCATCGACATCATAGGGGGGCCTGGGGCATATCCAACTGGTGGGACTGGTGGAAAGCCAGGAACCATTCCAGCAACGGGTGCCATACCCAACATAGGAGGAGGTACACCCATAGGCATCGGTCGAACGTCGGCAAACAGCTTGTTTGGCATGGCTTGATTCTTCTTTGCTTGAGCAGCCAAGAGACGCTCTAAAAGCCACGAGTGTTTTTAGCTTGTGTATGTGGTGGAGTTAGGATAAGGAGCAACTTACCGGCAGCGGAACCATGCTTCTCTCCCTTTCCGTCTTTCTTGAAAGCGTACGAAACGGAGATTGGTTTGTTTGCAAGATATTGTCCGTTCATGGCCTCGATGGCAGCATCGGACGACTCGAAGTTGTCATAACTGACAAAACCGTAACCCTTGGAATTACCTAGATCCGGATCTCTGGCAATCTGAACAAGAAAAGAGGAATTAGGCGACGATTCACGATGTTCAGAAAGGTGATAACCACGTACCTTGGGGGTCTGGGTAATGACACCAAATGCACTAAAGGTATCATACAAAAGCTTCTCATCCACATCAGGATCCAGGTTACCAATAAACAGAGATGCGCCAACATCCAGGTTCTTTTTGTCTGCGCTTGCCTACATTCCAAAGGGTCGTTTGGTTAGATGACGGAGTCAATGGCGGCGAAATGGTCAAAATACCTTATTGACGCGAATGGGTTTTCCGTATACTTTGATCATGTTCATGATCTTCATGGCATAATCCGCATCCTCCTCAGTCAGATACTCGCAAAACCCGTACCCTTGATGGCTTTGAGTAACACGATCCTTGGGTAAATGAACATTCACTAATTTTGCAGTTTAGATCAGGGTGCTCAAAACGAATGTCAAGCGGAAATACATACCAACAGGACCGGCTTGAAGCATAAGCTCCCATACCAACGATTCGGTACATCTTTCGTCCAAATTACCAATGTACACGGTAGCCTCTTGGTTTCTCTCTACTTGCGACATGTTTGAGTAGCAAAGCCAGTGTAAATATTAACCCCGAATTAAACACAGACTAATTCACAAGCAGGGTTTTTTTCGAACCTCACACATGATTAACAAGCAGGCTAATTTACCCAGATTTCGAATCACACCAATTGCATCCATGGTGAGAAAAAAGAAAATTTTGTTGGGGGGTTAAATTCCTCGGATATTGGATGGATGCAACCTCTTTCCCAGACCTTTCTTGCAAAGAAACGGAGTTGCTAACATGTCTTCGTACGTATCTGTTTAATCTTTCCCCCACGTTCTCATGCAGGATCGCTAGCTCTTGAGATGGATTTCTCAAGGATTTGGAAGTAAAGTTTTGGTTTGACTTTTCTTCTTAAATGGATGTTGCGGTTGATATCGTGAAGATATCAATGTAACTCTTGTTACTTGAGTCGACAAAGTAGACAAGGATATGTTACTGTAGGATTCGCTTCTGCTGTAATTAAATCGATTCACCGGTCTTCCTCATTGATCTGTTTTCGACATTTCTTTTGAGCGGTTCCCGGCGGCACAGTTTTCTAACGGCCAAATTCGTCAATATAGTACCACCCCTACTGTCGATAACGTCCTTGTCCCCGAAACTCTTCTCAAGAAGAGAAAGACCACCGAGAAATCCGCCGTAGAGAAGGCCGCCGCTCTTGCCGAGCAACGCAAGGTACATAGATAACGGCTAAAGGCTTTGGCTTTCATCCGAATAACACATTCGTTCATTTTCCAGGCTCAGAAGAACAAGCGTCGCGTTATCTTCAAGAAGGCTGCCGACTATGTTCGCGAATACCGCAACCGCGAAAGCCAAGAAATCGCCATGAAGCGTCAAGCCAAGAAGGCTGGCAACTTCTACATCTCTGCCGAGCCCAAGGTCGTCTTCGTCATTCGTACCAAGGGTATCAACAAGATTGCCCCCAAGCCCCGCAAGATCCTTCAACTTTTGCGTCTCCTTCAAATCAACAATGGTGTCTTCATTCGTTTGACCAAGGCTACCCAACAAATGCTCCAATTGGTTGGTCCTTACATCACTTACGGTGAACCTAACCTCAAGTCCGTCCGCGAATTGATCTACAAGCGTGGATTCGGTAAGGTCGACAAGCAAAGAGTTGCCTTGACTGACAACGCCATCATCGAACAAAACCTCGGCAAATATGGAGTCATCTGTATGGAAGATCTTATTCACGAGATTGCCACTTGCGGCCCTCACTTCAAGGAGGTCAACAACTTCTTGTGGCCCTTCAAGCTCTCCAGCCCCACCGGCGGATGGTCTGGCAAGAAGGCTACTCACTTCATTGAAGGTGGTGATGCTGGTAACCGCGAAGACAACATCAACGCTTTGATCAAGCAAATGAACTAAGTTCTGCCTGACGCTTACCTACTAGATCTTGTCCCTAATAAATGCTCCGTATCAATACACTTGTAAATATATATATACATCTGGCATTTCATATGGTTAGCAATAGTCTCACTCTTCCAGCGAATTAGAATTTGAGCGACGTAACAGTGAAAATATGCGATATTAACATATATTGAAGTGCAGCCAAGAGAATGTACATGTTATGACGAACTTCCATCCAAACCTTGGAAGATTGGGATATTTCCTGAATGTTCCCATCCCGTAGACTTTTCCCACATATACTTAAACATCCAGGCGTTCCGATGGGGCATGTTGCGACATGTTTTATCTTAGGTCAGGCGCTTCTTTACTTGCTAGCCACCTACCTCGTAAGAACACCTTCATGCCGTCGCACTTCGGGACCACTAACTGGATTCTTCTACAAAATAGCAACCATCAGGAGGTTCTCTTCTCACAGTTTAGGTATTGACCGCACTTCTGCTCTCATTGTCTTCGGTTTGTGTTTACTGAAAAGTGCGCTTGTGTTTTGAACCTTTTCCTCCAGCTTGCAAACAGTACCTGGTTATTGCCAAGGACTTCATTGACGCGGAAGCTATATCCCGACGTCTTGCTATCCGAGAGGCTCATCTGGACCGGTGCAGAGAGCTGTATAAGCAAAACAAGGTGGTGGCAGTCGGGGCGTTACGCTCTGACGATAGCGACTACGGAAAAATGATGGGCTCTTGTCATATCTATGAGGCCAATGATGTGGAGGAGGTCAAAAGAATCATAAGCCAAGACCCATATATCGACGCCAGGGTCTGGGAGGATGTAAAGATTATTCCATTAAAGCTGGTTAACCTCTCTGTGGATGCCCAGTGACACATAGCCCACTAGAGTTATCCACACTTTGACCATGCATGCGTAATAATGATGATTAAATTCTCTTCACTCCGTTGTATGTGGATGTAAGATGTATGGCCGGTCAGACGCCCCTGGTCCCCTTGTACATATCTATATATCTATATTTGTGATGCTCCTTGCGCGTGGCCCGAATCGCTAAGGAGAGCATGGCTCATGTCTACATGTCGACAAGAATCACGACGACGCTACAGCCAGAGGACCGTGGACAGCCAACATTGTCGCGGTTTTGATCGGAAGCAATAAATCTATTTGGCAGGGATAAGCTGACCGCTGACCGCTGACCACTTACCTCTGATCACTCATCACGATTCTCGATTGGAAGAAAAGATCGGAAATGGATCAATGGGATATTTAATTGCTCTTGAAAGAGATATAATCAGTTTTTCTTAACACCCAAACATATTCTTTACCTCATTGATCATTCCACCTCACTAGAATCAGTCAATTTAGACATCCATTCTTTCACGTAAATACCGCAGCCTGAGTACCTTCATTCACAGCCAGGATGAAGAAAAAATACAAGACCAAGTTCCCAGTGGTAAGTGCTTGTTTTTTCTCGCGTATTCACGGCTTGGATTGCGCCGTGGCTTCCTATTTATCATCTTACAATGCCAGGCACGCATCAAGAAGATCATGCAAATGGATGAGGATGTCGGGAAGATGGCTCAGGCTACCCCAGTTCTGATATGTATGTTTAATCCGGGCTCAATGTTGGCTTGTCCTCTTTGTTTACCGTTTTCCATTGTCTAGCCAAGGCTCTGGAGCTTTTCATGCAATCTCTTATCGACGAAGCTTGTAGCGAGACGCGTTCCAGAAACGCCAAAAGACTATCGGTAGCACATCTGTAGGGCCAACAATGTGTTAGCAGAAACCATGTAGATTACTGGATATTAACAGGGTTTTTGTCTAGAAAAAAATGTGTGCTCAACACAGAGCAGTTTGATTTCTTGCGGGACGTAGTGGCCAACGTGCCAGATCCTTCGGAGAAAGTCGAGGGAGAGGCCGAAGCTAGCTCGAACAACCATGAATCGTCCCCCAAGCCAGAGCGTAGTAATTCAGGTCGAGGTCGTGGTAGGGGGCGTGGGAGGGGAAGAGGTCGTCGACGGTAGGTTTCAATTTCGCGCTGCCTGGTCGGAGCAGGAACTAAATCCATCTTCCCAACAGGAAATCCAATGAGGAGTCCGACTAATACTAGATATACATAAGATCGCTCCTTTCTTCACTGGGTTAGAGCGCATTCTGTTGATTTGATATTTTCGATTTATTTTGGGTAGAAATTGTTTGCTTCTATTGCCCTAGATGCTTGCTTCACCTCTCGTCTGTGCATATTTGGTTGACCCCATCGTAAAGTATTCGTCTTTTCCGAAGGTGTTTTGATAAAATTAAAAGTTTGCTTTTTCTCTTTTATTGTACTTCCAGTAAAATAAATGCTATTAAGGGTAATGTTATGGTTAGTCTGGATTCAAAACATGGTGCCTAGAAACGTGGGTTAGAACAGCAATTGGCAACACACTGGACTGCGCCGTGCTTACCGAATTCCTCTTGCGGTGTGCTCGCTAGCTGTTCTTTTTTGGCGATCCAAGCCTTCTGGTCTTTGTGCTGGAAAGTGAAGCCAACGAAAGTAGAGCGTGGTAGTCGCTCACTAGCATCTTTGCCTGTTAACGATTCCTCCAGCTGCTGCTGCTTGAGATGGACATCTTTATACATCTCCATGTCGTCGGGGTTGTTGAAGTCATCGAAGTGCGAGACATCTTCCTCCGACTCGAGCTGTGGAACAAACGGTGGGTTCTAGAGGAGATGGGTTTCAGTCAAATTCCAGTTGATGTATATCCTATGCAGCTCAGTCACCTTGATATCTCTCAAATGGTCCCAATCCAACTGAGCAAAGAATGGGTGGCTTTGGATTTGGGAGACGGTGGAATAACGTTGATCTCGGTAAGTGATCAATCTGCGGACGAGCGGTGGTGAGTATATGGCAAGTGCGCATGAGACCCAAGATCCCTTACTTTGTAATCAAGTCCCATGATTCGTCGGAAAGCTCCTCACCATCTTCGAATTGAGGTCTCTCAAGAACCTCGTCCCAGTGATATACATTTCCCCAAACCTCCTCCATACTGGGCGCTGTAAAAGGCGCATAGCCAGCTAGAAACTCGAACATAATGCACCCAATTGACCAGTAATCAACTAGAAAATCATAGCCAATATTCTCCAGGATTTCTGGAGCCATATAGTCCGCCGAGCCAACAAGGGAGTATGCCTGCACGCAACAACTTTAACAAAGGTTCTTGAAATGTGCAGAGAGCACGTACCCAGTCAATGTATTCACGTCGAACAGACCGGTGGATACTTCTACGTTCCACTGGGGTCCTATGTACCACCTGTTTATCTTTGACAGCCTCAAGCTGTGAAAAAGAGGTGGTCAGCTATAATGTTGACCAACTATCCCCAGGAAATTGGCCCTACCTTGGCTCTCAACGATTCGATCTTCAATGGGCTTATTGAACCGGTAGACAGGCCAAAATCAGTAAGTTTAATGTGACCAGCCGCATCAATCAAGAAATTCTGGAAGCTCATTAGAATCAACCAACCATTTATGATATTTCTACAAATTACCTCGGGCTTCAGATCTCTATGGATGTAACCCAATTGATGGAGTGCTGAGACCGCCATGACGATCTCTGCAATGTAAAAGCTGGTATACTCCTCGGCGATACACCCGTTGTTGTTCAGTAGGGTTCTTAAATCCCCACCAGGAACATATTCCTAAAATATGAATGGAGTGGGCAGACTTTAGGTTGCTGTAAGCATCAGGCATTCAGGGATTTGTTTCTGACCATTGCCAAATAAACGTTGTCAATATCCTGAAAAGCGTAGAGCAGGCTAACAAGCCAGGGGGAGTTTGCCGATGTAAGAACATCACGCTCTGTGAGAATGTGTTGTATCTGAACGAACATTGATATGATTGCCATTGATTTTCAGTAGACCCTCCATATATGTTACCTCATTGTGCCTATACAGCAGCTTCTTGTTCATTTTCTTCAAGGCACAGATCTCTCCTGTATCCTTCTTCCTTGCAAGAAAGACCTTGATATGTGGTATTAGTCTGTGCCCAAAGTCAAGAAATATTCCATCTTGCTACCTGTCCATAGCCTCCTTGTCCGACCTGGGTCAAAATGTGAAAGTGCGTGACACGGGTACGAGTTCTCCTTTTGCGAAGGTAAACACGCTCCTTCCCGCAGTATCTCTTCCACTCTCCAGCTTTCTCTTCGGGACTCCACTAATCAAAGCAAGACATCCGGTTAGCTACCTAGGGCAAATGCATGAAGAGCTACAGTTCATCTTTATCAAGACCTCTTGATGAGCTGCATCCAACTTGAACTTTTCCAAGCGCATTTTTCGCTTATGTATGTAGGTCAACAGGTCAAAGTAGTATTCCAAAAAGTCTAGGAACCAACAAAAATGCAAATAATTTGTCACCGCAGCCTTGCCACATACTAGTAATAATACGTTGAGCTACTTACAAACTTGAGCGGTCACACACTTTCTTTTGGTAGCTGGACTGACATTAGATAGCAACGAGCCGCTGCCCACTCCCTCAAACATAGATGTCGGCCTAGAACGTTGTGCTGCTGCGTTGCCTACAGCTCTGTTTCGTGCCGAATCTCTTTCAACCTTATTACTGTTTGGCCTATCTTCTGGAGTGGTTGGTAGAGCACTTAGAAGCTCTTGTAAAGAATTGTAATTCATGTCTCTGGCTATTCTGTCGACTTCTTGGGTACTCATCTCGTTGTTCTAAACTTGAGTGAAGGGTTAACGCTAACTTAAGGTTAGCTGGTCTTACTTGAGGAGTTCAAGAATGATATAGGATGCTATTAGTCGCCCGGTTTATTACAATAATTACGATGATTTCATTGCATTTATTATTTTCTAAATTAGGTGTTTCTCATGACTCTATCCACAATTGCTTATTTGGTCTATATTGGGAAGTTAATCACATTGTAATCGCCAACTTAACCGTCTTGAATATTCTAAATGGCAGTCAAATGTTTGGGTTCAATCTGCTTCTCAACCTGAAGATCGTAAACTGGTTATGTAGATCCGTCACAAATAGATCCATGGAAATCAAAAGTAATGGGAAGTCCGCCTCTTCCTCGTCTTCCTTTCGTTCGATTGCCACATCCTTAAGAATCGGGCACCGAGTGTCAAGGAGGAAAGAAACTACTGGCTGATTGATGGAATCTTATTTGCACGCGGTATACTGTTACCTTAACACTCGAGAGGCGAATTGCATTCTCTCCAAGAGACACGCTTGGACTTGATGATCACTCGTACAACCTAGTTCCAAATAACTGGCTTAGTAAACTACCAATCCTTACAAACTATTTCGGCACGAGATAGATACTAGTCATTATGGCATATCTGGTCACTACACTTGCAAACCTCGATTCGTGCCTAACCATTCATCGTTCACCAAACCATCATGCCCCGCCAAATTTTTCCTTCTTCCCCACCGGAAATGCCTATATTTCCCGAGTACAGGTGTGCAGGATGGTTTGTGAGACGATTGTCCGCTTGAACGAGGTAAAGATAAAGTTTATCAATTATAAGATTCTTGCGAATGGAATTCACAATCGGAAAGCAACGTAACCTGTTGGTATCTAAACCTTAAAATATTCTAATTTAAGGTTATTTTAGGTGGATAAGGTAAAGGCATCACACTTGGAGCTATGGTGATGGTTGGTCAAGAGAGGTTCAATAATCTATATACTTTATCTTGGGAAGGTGAAATTGGTGACACGGGCCAATCTTTGATACAATCTGCACGTTAGCTTGTGAGGAGATCCACTATAAATATCTCGTAGCTGACAACATATCCAAGTATCTAATAGCCTAGATCTGATACTAGATGGACAATAAGCAATCCGGCGAAGCTCAATTAACTGACGTCCCTGCCCGTATAGAACAGCTCAAGTGGAGTCGTTGGCATACAAAGGTAACTTTACTTCTATTGCCTTCCATAGGAAGATTCTAAGTTTTCTTGTAGATTACCGCTGTGCTTGGGGCTGGCTGGGCTCTAGATGCTTATGAAATTAACATCGTCTCCGCTGTTCTAAATCTTCTTAAAGAACAATTCAAAGTAACATCGCAGCAAGCAACCTACATCAAAACCGTCTGGCTAGTAGGCGCCCTAATTGGTGCTCTTGGATTTGGTTACGTTTCCGATCGTTATGGGAGAAAGAAAACCTTCCTGATGACAATTATCATGTATAGTTTCTTCACCATAGTCACAGGTATGCCTTTCTTGCCATAAGGCGTTGTTCAGTATTCTGTGATTAACCAACACCCATCTCCTGCAGCCTTTTCCGTCAACTACCCAATGTTCTTGGTATTCCGCGGCTTAACTGCCATTGGAGTCGGTGCCGAATACACAGCCGTCAATGCCACAATTGCTGAGTTTATCCCGGCCAAGTACCGAGGGGGTGTGAATACTCTTGTCATGTCCACCTGGGCTGTTGGTGCCCTCCTTGCTAATGCGATTCAGGTAAGCATCTTGGAAGAGTCATGCTCACCATGCCCAACCCTCAGCCACATTTGATGCTCCTGCTTTCCCACCCCTACATGGATTCATCATCCTCTCTGGATCACAACCACTGATTTAACCCGGTTTCATACTTGTAGATTCCATTGATCAAATACCTCAATCCAGACTTGTGTTGGCGCATTGGGATGGGTAGTGGTGCTGTGGCTGCGCTCTGTGTATTCTGGTTCCGCAGGGCCCTTCCTGAGTCTCCACGCTGGTACCTGAGTCAGGGCCGATTTGAGGAAGCGTCCGCCGTGGTCAGCCAGATCGAATCTCTCGCTGGACAGCCTTTGAAGGACCCGGACAGTGTCGAGAAGATGGTGTACGATGTACCCAAGCACACCAACTTCCTTGGCCACATCTCCACACTCTTCTTAAAGTACCCTGGCCGCACTGTGTACGCAATGATCCTCAATGGCTCGCAGCGTTCGGAGACTACGGAGTTGCTGGCTTCATGTCCCTCGCCATTCTTCCATTGGCAAAGATCCCCAATGAGAACATGCCAACATTCTACCTGCTGGGTAATGTGGCCACCGTGCCCGCTGGCCTCCTGAACTCATGGCTCATGGTGAAGGTGGATCGTAAGAAGCTTGTTCCTCTCAACTACATATTGGCCATTGTTACTGCTGCATGCCTTCTCCCTGCTGCTAATGTGGCAGAGAGTACCGGCTCCATTGTCAGCTTACAGCTAACATACTGTGCCTACATGTTTGCGTATACCATGGCCTGGACAACTGCCTATCCTGCATTAACAGAAGTTTTCCCCACCCACCTTCGTTCAAGTGGTATTGGTGTGGCCGTTGCTGCTGGACGTGTTGCGGGAGCGGTCGCACCATTGTTAATGGTTTCAATTTTCGAAGAAACTGGGCCCCTGGATCCGTCTACCGGAAAGCACGCCAATGTTGGAGGAGCCATCGGGTTATTGTCAGGATTCTTTGGTCTCGCACTGCTGGCATCAATTCCATGGTACTTCTTCGGTGTGGAAGGTCGTAATATGACTTTAGAAGGGATGATGGATAATCGCAAGAAGCAATCTGTTGCGACAGAAGCTGGAGAAAATATGGAAAAATTGACCTTCGACCATGACAACGAAAAAGTAACCAAGAAAATCTAGAATTTTTCATCACTTAATTAATTGAATAAACATTTTTGCATCTAATTTTGTTGAGGCAACTTCATCAAACTCACCGCGTTTCAAAGGATGAAGCTGTAAGTTAGGTATTACGCTCTTGAGTTATATGGCCGGTTAGAGTTACAGCTCTTATGACATGGATAGGTATTCCACGTAGTCGGGAAGAAGAGTACTCTATCCAGTATATATCTGTTTTGAAAGAGTTATTCTAAAGATGTTTGTATCATGTGTGCTGGTCCAAGTCTCAGTGGTAAATTGGTGATATGTAGTTGGATGTAGCTCAATATATGAGGATCGGCAGAGTTGATCTTTCATAGATAGTCTGCGCTGTGTGATTCCTTTTTATCCAGAAGGTACGCTTTGCCTTATAGCGAAGGTCAACTTTGCCGCAGCCACAATAGCTGATGTTCTAGCCGACGCATTCTGACAAGCGTGTATTATGCAACGCACAAGGAGTAAGTAGACCAAGTAGGCAAAAGGCATACTAGTATATAATAGAGGGATCTTCACCGTTGTTGGGGTACAAACGGTAGTAATCAATTATTGTAAACAAATATTTCTAGAACTTTACTTTTATTTACTCATGCGCTGCGATGATAATAATCTAGTTTTTTGTCGATCGACTGTTCTTCTAGCTCTTGCGTTTCACATTTTTGTTCCCCTTGTGCGATTCCTTCTAAAGTCATATTACGACCTTCCACACCGAAGAAGTACCATGGAATTGATGCCAGCAGTGCGAGACCAAAGAATCCTGCCAATAACCCGATGGCTCCTCCAACATTGGCGTGCTTTCCGGTAGATGGATCGAAAGGACCTGTCTGCTCAAATATTGCTACCATTACTACAGGAGCAATTGCGCCGGCGATGCGCCCGGCAGCAACGGCCACACCAATACCACTTGAACGAAGGTGAGTGGGGAAAACTTCTGTCAGTGTGGGGTATGCAGTCGTCCAGGCCATGGTATACGCAAACATGTAGGCACAGTATGTTAGCTGTAAGCTGACAATGGAGCCAGTTCTTTCTACTGTGTTAGCGGCGGGGAGAAGGCATGCAGCAGTAACAATGGCCAATATGTAGTTGAGAGGAACAAGCTTCTTACGATCCACCTTCACCATGAGCCATGAATTCAGGAGGCCAGCGGGCACGGTGGCCACATTACCCAGCAGGTAGAATGGTTGGCATGTTCTCATTGGGGATCTTTGCCAATGGAAGAATGGCGAGGGACATGAAGCCAGCAACTCCGTAGTCTCCGAACGCTTGCGAGCCATTGAGGATCATTGCGTACACAGTGCGGCCAGGGTACTTTAAGAAGAGTGTGGAGATGTGGCCAAGGAAGTTGGTGTGCTTGGGTACATCGTACACCATCTTCTCGACACTGTCCGGGTCCTTCAAAGGCTGTCCAGCGAGGGATTCGATCTGGCTGACCACGGCGGACGCTTCCTCAAATCGGCCCTGACTCAGGTACCAGCGTGGAGACTCAGGAAGGGCCCTGCGGAACCAGAATACACAGAGTGCAGCCACAGCACCACTACCCATCCCAATGCGCCAACACAAGTCTGGATTGAGGTATTTGATCAATGGAATCTACAAGTATGAAACCGGGTTAAATCAGTGGTTGTGATCCAGAGAGGATGATGAATCCATGTAGGGGTGGGAAAGCAGGAGCATCAAATGTGGCTGAGGGTTGGGCATGGTGAGCATGACTCTTCCAAGATGCTTACCTGAATCGCATTAGCAAGGAGGGCACCAACAGCCCAGGTGGACATGACAAGAGTATTCACACCCCCTCGGTACTTGGCCGGGATAAACTCAGCAATTGTGGCATTGACGGCTGTGTATTCGGCACCGACTCCAATGGCAGTTAAGCCGCGGAATACCAAGAACATTGGGTAGTTGACGGAAAAGGCTGCAGGAGATGGGTGTTGGTTAATCACAGAATACTGAGCAACACCTTATGGCAAGCAAGACATACCTGTGACTATGGTGAAGAAACTGTACATTAGGATGGTCAGTAGAAACGCTTTCTTTCTCCCATAACGATCGGAAACGTAACCAAATCCTATGGCGCCGATCAGTGCACCTAGCAGCCAGACAACCTTGATATATGTAGCCTGTTGACTAGTAATGTTGAATTGTTCTTTAAGCAGGTTCAGCACAGCATCGACAATTCCGATCTCGTATGCATCGAGAGCCCAACCAGCACCCAAAACTGCAGTAACCTGATGGGGATTTGGTTAAAATATATATCTATACATATGGACAGTCATTTCAAACAGTCTACCTTTGTGTGCCAGCTACTCCATGTCATCTGTTCTAAACGGCCAGGGACATTTGTCAATCTTGAGTATTCTTCAGCCATGATGTGTTGGATGTGTGGTGTGCATACTCCAGGTCGTATTTATAGCTTGTCTTTAACGAAGCTAGCAAACCATCTTTCACATTGAGCCCACATGGCCACATATCATCAAACGGTTATACAGCGATGATGGAGCATCCCATCTGCCCACAGGAAAGAAATGATAGAAATTCCCAAATTAGGCAGGAATTTAGTGTTTATGGCAAAATTGTCATGCTACGTATACCTGCTCAGCGGCATCTTGTTGAACTGGAGGTGATTATACATATTTGTGGGTGACAATCCTTTCCACTTCTTGTCCCACTTTGATTTTCCACTCAATAGCTCTAATAGCACCACCTGGTTAGACACTTTCTAGTGGAATTTAACCAATCAATCTGGATGAAGAGACCCTCGTGCGCTTTGGCTATTATCAACCGTTTTTGGGGAGACTCGATTGCCACAATGGGTGGGTTGAAACAAACGCTAATACAACCACAGTACAGGGTTGAAACAAATGATGGCACAACCACAATACAGGGTTGAAACAAATGATGGCACAACCAAGAAACAGGGTTGAAACAATGGGGGCATGCTGTGGAAAATATACACATTACTTTATTTACTTCGCACAGTCCATGGTACGTATTTCGATCAATCTCGAAGCTCTAATCCCTCTTACAAATAGCAGTGTCATTCTAACTAGGATAGAACAAGCCCCTTAGACTCTATGGTTTTCACATGAATCGCTCCACCAACTTACTGGGCAACCATCGAAAGAAATCGCCGTTATGAACAGTTGAGAACATGCCAATAATCAAAGTTGAACCGGCGTGTCGTTTCCTGGGGCTGCCACATCAGTCGCTGTACTGGGCGGTACGGGGTCTTTACAATTCATTGGCAAAGATCAATATACGCAAGTGGTCAGCTTTTCGGTGGCTCTGCTTACCATCGACATTGGCCATGTCCTCCGTTAAAGTCTTTTGCTCCATTTCGGGCACAGGTTTCTCGGAGTTGTCCCAGAAGTCCCCCTCTTCCTCGTCTTCCTCCGTACTAGATCCGGATACGCTGGGAGTGGGCCTGATTCGTAGCCAGGGGTTCTTGGGGCCGTTTTTACTAGTTTCGTGGATTTTGAATCCATATATTTTCGGAACATACGTATCATTGGTGTATCTTCGATATGCGTCTGGATAGAGTAGCAATAAGAACATATGTGGGAAGGTAGTCCCGAAAAATGCTCCTAAGCTTGACGTTAGAACTATGTTTGGTTGCCATAGAAACGAACCACCTCTACCGTCTAAGTGTTGGAACTTCGAACTAGGGGGCGAATAGATATCCATGCAATTGAAACAGTACAGCTTCACAGTCTCTGTGCCGAGTGTGTCAACGCGGCCGCATGGCACCACAGGAGTAGCATTACAATGGTACCTTGGGCAATATCCAAATTCTCCTCTCTCATATTTATCAGCCTAGATGGGGGACTGCTTTAGCAGGCGGTACCACAACAAACATCAGCTGGGGAATCAACAAACCATCTTTTCTAGCCCTTGTCGGGTCAAGATATAACGCTGGTGAATTAATCCGTAGAGTTGCTCTGCGGAAGACTCGATAACACTGATGTCGATGTCCTGTTGGTCGTTTTCTAGAAGATGTTGTCAGTTGATAAAGTAATGGCTGTTTGGGGAACGCCACGAACAATCACCTGGTTCTATATCTAGAATCATCTCGATCGCCTCGCGATAGCATGGGACGGTTGAACTTAGGCCGGTCAAATTGAAATCGTCTTCTATAAAATCTTCTGAAACTTCCACAAGATATTCGTGTCCTGAAAGGGAACAGAACCAAGTGATCCAGGACACAATTTCTGAATCCTGGCTGATGTCTGACGCTTCAGGACCAATAGAAAAATGTGGGTTAGAGTTCTGAAGAAAAGCGGAATAACAACGAGGCAACTAACAAGAACAGTCCATCGGTGCTTCATCTTGAAAGAGGGATAGATAAAAACATGGGCTTAGTGAAAAAAATAACGGCATAGAAGAGGAAAGAGGTTTGCGAAGGTTCGAGAGATTTGTGGACGAAATTGCAAACCGGGCGGTTTCTATGCTCTATTTCAAAGTGGGGTGGAGCAGTCAACGTGAATTCCAACTAACCATAACATTCTTCATCGTAGGTGGATGGGAAATGTTTGGAGCTCTCGCTGTTCGTGTTCATCTTGAGCGCGTATGTTGATTTGGTTCCAATCCAAAATATTCGTACTTATCAGATATTGACTTGAAAGGGTAGCGTTACTGTTATCCAAGACCTACGTAGAGTGCCAGCTAATAACCAAAATTACAAACACGTTGACTGGAATTATCTTGGAAATGATAACTATCATGATTTATAAGTATCGTTTTCTTTGATTATCTGTGCTTCGTGACTGTTTCAAATTAACATCGACTAATGTTGAGTGGGTTTAAATCCAACCTGCTCAGCGCATGATCCAATCTGATATGATCATTAGCCTCAATGAGGACTAGCACACTACTTACCTTATCAAGTTTACTCCGTCGAGAGTTTTCCTTCCTAAAAGTGTCCAGGAACCTTATACAAAGATGGCCGAAGCGTCTGTGATGACAGAAGATAAAAGTGCTCTGATGATACAAAAGGCTTTTCGTGGTTATCGGTAATTCCTTTTCTTTTGTATGGGCTTTTCCCTTTAAGAGGTCCTTCTAAAGCAAGATGTTCGACATAAAGTGCCAGACGCGAGCTGCAAGGCATGACCTTAAATGCTACAAGATGGAAAGAGCTGCTTGGTTTCGTGCAGAGCCAGTTGCTAACCACGGATAATCTAGAGGAGTTATCCCCCTCTCAGAGAGCCAAAGCTCGCTGGCAGCGAGCTCACTTCTTAAGTTCGAAACTCGGCAAGGTAGAAATGCTTGCTATCTTATCTTCTTTTTTTCAATTACTTAGTCTGAACAGGGGTCCTCTTGTGTTGAAAGCAACCCTCTGCTATTACTTACAGAACATTGGCTTGAGTGTGTTGATCTGGAGCACCGCTATGGCTCTAATTTACTGGTAGGTATCCTTTCACTTTCGACCCGAAAAGTCCACACAAGCCTAACGCACCCTTTCCAGCCATATTTCCAATACTGGCAACGACAAAAAAACACCACCCATAACTTCTTTTACTGGCTAGACTATGGCGATGGTAAAAATGTTGACCTGGAAGAGAGGCCAAGAGAGCGTTTAATGAGAGAGAAAATCAAGTACTGTTCGTACGAGGAACGTGAGGCATTCAGGGTGTGTGTCGATCCTTCGACACACCTTCTGACTTATGCTCGCGATGGGACGCTGGTTCATACCCTACCGGATTCAGTGCCAGCAGACGCCAATGTCGACGAAGATGAATATTTGCCCGAAAACGATCCAAACGATGATCCCGAAACGCGTAAGGCAAAGAAGGTGCTGCGAAACAAGCACAAATATATCTATGTGTTATCCCCGGATAATCATCTCTATATCCATCGCAAAGTCAAAGGCTATTTTCAGCATTCGAGCATCATGGCTGGCCAGAGCGTAGCAGCGGCTGGAGGGATTTGTGTCAATCATGGCCGGCTTGTGACAATTAACCCACACAGTGGACACTACCAACCAAAGGAATCGAACTTTGCGAGTGTTGTAGATTTCTTGAAGTCACAGGAAGTTGACTTCACACACACCAGAGTCAGAAATCCATTTGCCGAAAACCTCAACCCATCACCATCATAGAGTCTCCCCCAACATTGATACAGACCCCACACAAATTATGTTTATTCATTGGAAGCTCGGCTAATAAGGGCCTTTGATAGAGACTGTGCTCATCAGCTCGGCTAATAAAGGCCTTTGATACAGATAGATTGTGCTCATTAACTGACATCAACGAATTAGCTTGGGGCTGAATCTTCTGACAGATCCCTTTAGGTCAAGGTTCTCTCTTCCGATGAGTTGATCCTGAACCTGCTCGATACTTTTGAAGTATTTCACTGTCTTGACGTGAAGCTCGTTAGTTGCGTCCTCATCACAAACAATCAGGGCACTAGGGTGAAGCTGTATAGCAGAGACTGTCCACTGCAGAATCCATTTTTACTAAAAAAACCATGAAACGTGATGATAGAGTTAGCCCAACATACCATATGATTTACCCCCTCTTCGATACACTTGGCCAGAGCAAGAGATTTGTGCTGGCCCGTGATGATGATGCAGATGTCCTTGGCATCCATAACTGTGCTAAGTGCCGAAAAAGATCAATGACCAGCCTCATTGAGCAGAAAATCGATGACACTTACGCTACACCAACAGTCAATGCGAGCTTTGGTACCTTGTGAATATCACCGCCAAAGAATCTGGCGTTTGCTAGGATAGTTTCATATGCCAAAGTCTTGATCCTAGTTCTTGATGTTAGTGATGAGCCCGGCTCGTTGAAGGCGATATGGCCATCGGGCCCTATACCACCAATGAAGAGCTCGATTCCTCCCAAAGCTTTGATTTTCTCTTCGTAATCTGTACATTCCTGCAAGAGGTCCTCAGCATTACCGTTCAGCATGTTTACATTCTTTGGATCGATATCGATATGCTTGAACAAGTATTTCCACATGAACGAGTGGTAGCTCTCTGGGTGATGCTCTGGCAGGCCTACATATTCGTCCATGTTGAATGTCACCACGTGTCTGAACGACAGAGTGCCTTCCTTGTAAAATTGAATAAGAGCCTTGTACAGTCCAATCGGAGAACTTCCAGTGGGTAGGCCCAAGACAAACGGCTTGTCCTCACTAGGGTCGAACTCGATGATACGACTCCGGACGTACTCAGCTACAAAGAAACAATCTTCAGCCTCTCGCTGAGTAAAGCGGTTGATTGGGAAAAAGCCACTCACCAATGTACTGACTGACCGCGTTATAATCGTCCCGGATGATTAATCTCATTTATTCCCACTTTTCTGCCTGAAGCAAAGACCTCAAAATCTACTTTTAAGCATACGAAGAGTAGGAGTGGGAAGTTTCTCAAGGCACAAGGATTTCGCCCTCATATAATAAATGGTAGTGATTGCCTTTCCCTAAATCAGGAAATATAACCATTTATATTTCGTGCGGCACATACACATGAACCATTTTTATTTTGTGCGGCACATATACATGGATACAGCATGTAGAGCATCCCCATCAGAACCTGCTTGCTCACCGGCGGAGTTTCCCAATATGGATAAATAGTTTGGAGAAAACCGAGCAAATTTCCAGTCACGAGAGACATGAGTGGGAATTCTCGAACTATGGATTCATGGTACGTAATAAATCACAATAAATGCCCCAGTGTTTAATAAATTAGATTCAAATATGCATTGCTCAGGTGTACACCCGCTACATTCGCACCTCCTCTCCAGCCACAAACACCCTCCTTACTCTCAGGTCATCATCCAGAAAGATGAAGTCGGCGTCGGCTCCATTTCGAAACGTTCCTTTCTTGTGGGCAATGCCTAGAGCCTGAGCCGGATGAAGCGTAGCTGCTTCCACAGCCTCCGCGATGCTGCAGCCAGTAAAGCTTTTGAAATTGCGCACACATGCGTCGATGGTGATCACGCTGAAAGTAGACAACTTCGGTTAGTCAGCACCGAGATGCGTACGTGCTACGTGATCTTACCTGCCCGCTAGAATAGTAGTTCCTTGGATATATACCCTGTCCTCGCTCTTGTCGACCTTCATGTTCCCAATGTGGTACTCACCCGGAGAGAGCCCCATTGCACTCATCGCATCGGTTACCAATATAGCACCATCAGGATGGGCTGTATGGGCAATTTTTACCGAGTTCGGATGACAATGGATCCCATCACAGATGATCCCAAAGTATGGATTATACTCTGCACTGCCAAGAATCCCAATGATTCCAGGATCGCGGTGATGAAACTTGAAAAATCGTCTGGATTGTTATTATATTCTGCGCATCGAAGCCACTATCAATAAATTGTCACAATTACCTGCTGCATTGCATTGAACAGGTGTGTCACCATGGACGCCCCATTTGCTATGGCCCTTTCAGCCTCTGAGGTGGTTGCACCCGAGTGCCCAATACTGACTCGAATTCCAGCTTCCACAAGCTGTGGAATGACTTCCATAACCCCCGACATTTCTGGCGCAACCGTGATGAATGCAATGTTTTCTGTGCTTGCTGAACCAAGTTTGAATCCGTAGCACGACTCGAAGTCACTAATTCCATTTGGGGAAACGGACAGCGTCTCCAATTGATGCGCGCCAAACTTTGCAGGCGAGATAAATGGGCCTTCCAGGTGCACACCTATGACGTGTGTGTCAATGGGAATATCCGGTGTAGATTCGGAAATACATACCTAGAATCTCCGCTCCATCACGCACACTTCCCTGCCGTTTTTTGAGTTTTGGTAGCAGCTCTTTATACACCGAGGGGAAGGAGCTCACCAAGGTAGGGCAGTACGAGGTACAGCCGTAACGAAGCAACGCTTTGGACACAAGGTCAAGCCCTTCAACGATATTCTCCCTGTCGGCAGTGAAGTCAACCCCTACTGCGCCGTTGACTTGTATGTCGATGTATCCCGGGGATACCAACATTCCTTGAGCATCTATTACTACATCAGGAACGATTCGTTGCTCCCAGAAGGTTCGCTCAGGATCAATGAACTTTCCATCTTGAATCCATAGGGTTTCTTCTTCCATTCGACCGCCCTGAATCACACGTCCATTGACGATTCGAATTAACTTGGATTTTGGCATCTCCGAAGTTGGACGAATGTATGCTACGTAAAGTTAGGAACTATTCTCCAATACCTCACTGTACTTATAACCTTGGTGGCTGATTCTTTCTTCCCACCAAAGATCCTCGATTTTACCGGATTCGGGCTATTTTAGGCTTAATAAGATTGGCTGTATTAATGCTCTTGCTGAATGGGTGCAGTATTTGGGTAAATTAAACTTGCCTGCTGTTGAAAGGTTGATCGGCAGGGATATGGTGGAGGAATGCGTCCATATTCCTTCCCATAGATCCAATATCGGGGCTGTGTGATGAATAAATATCATTGGGAGGAAATGCCATCATAGCCGGTGTTTGTAACACCTTGGCATATGAACAAAGATCAAGATAGACGATGACTATTGACGGTATGTATTAATATTAAAGCCCCGAGTCGGCCTGAGGTATAAGGTATGAGGTGGGCTTTATAGTGAGAACGCTTGCCAAAAATACCGTCTTTTTTGCCTGATTTGCACTCCATTAATACTCGGAAAGCACGTGCGTATTTCTATGTAAAAAGCTCCGTCGTTGGGCCATATTTGCTACTGATGTTCTTGAATAATGTGCTGCATCTAACTGATGATTGTATTGTTGTGCCATATCCTATTTATTGTGGTAATAGGATTGCGATGTCTATCTGGAGTCATATGACCTGGCTAAACACCGACGCAAATTTCGAAATAGCTATGCTTAGTTCAATAATGTTACCAATCGCCGCCCACCACATATGCTATGCCTCCTGTCAGTAAACATCTTGATGTTAATGTGCGTGCATTAAAGACAAGAAAGATAAAGATATAAATCCTTCAGAAAAACCAATACTCTCTATCAAGTGGGTTTGAGTGGTGATGCTTTTGATGAACATATGAAGACTTACTGTTAGTATTTGGACATTGATTAAGAAAGTCCCAAGAGAACCACATTCTATCGGCCAATAGTCCAAGGTTCTAGTAGGCTATCCCAGTCCTTGTATCCCGAGAATCTATTCTGTCAATGATTAGTCACAAGAGGAATATGGCAGTGGTCCTGGTATGTCTGAACCGATTTATATTGTCAAGCAATTGATTACGCCTTAGCTTCATTAATTATTGCTATCTCTTGGTATAATAATGATCATGACAGAACTTGCACAGATCCAGTTCCATGACTTTATTTTCTTTGTCTGTGAAGCCAACGCTTTCAAGGATTTTAGCACCCAACCATTCTGAGATTTGTATGTAGTCTTGAACATTTTCAAACTGATTCATATTGAAATTTGATTTGGTGTGATATTCAATAATTCCTTGATATAGCAGGAGCGCAGAAAGCTACTACACTCTTCAAAGTGCTCCAGATTACTTCTATGTTTCCACGGTCACATTCAATAATCCGTAAGTCTTGGGCAAAGTTAACTGGTGAAAGTCTAGAAGAAAGGCTGCATTGTATGCAAATAATCTCTTGGTACCATACCATTCATATTCAATAAATCTGGATTTACATGAACTTGATCATTAATCTATTACAATGATAAAATACACAGATGTTTAGTCTAACATTCATCCAGAATGACCTAATTTTTGCACCTTTCCAGGCCCTTTCCATACTTCATCATTCTTGACTCAGCAAATCCACAGATTATTAGAAATTGCATGTCCACTTTCAGTTCAATAAAATCGGGGGAAAATAAATGCACCCCTTCCCTGACTTTAAGGTTTACCGAGCTTCGAGATGAAATATTCCCTCGTACAAACAAATCTGCATCTTACTTTATTAGGCTAGACGTATCAAGTCTCTTCAACCTTACTGGTAAAAGATTGCGTGTCTTGCGTATTTCGGTATTCCTTTTTACTCTCTTGCTTGTAACTTCTAGTATCTCTCATGTTCTCTACTCCCTTGCTTGTAACTTCTAGTATCTCTCATGTTCTCTACTCCCTTGCTTGTAACTTCTAGTATCTCTCATGTTCTCTACTCCCTTGCTTGTAACTTCTAGTATCTCTCATGTCCTCTCCAGAATGAGCATGAAGGGAGGGTATTACCTCAAGGGAATAGTTGGCGCGAGATTTTTTCCACCAAATACTCATACTTCATACGGTCTCATTTTCCCTTTTCTTTTATATCTGCTTAAACGATTTGGCACAAATTGCCACTCAAATATTTAATTCCCAGAGGTTAGGAAAATTGCTTTCAGTTATTTTGTTTTTATGGTATTGGGTTGGTGAAGTGTCTACGTGAGGGTTATGCCCAGTTATGTTCGCACGATGAAGTGCACTTTGGAGTAAAAAATACAAAAGATAGGATGATGTGATGCATATACCATTCATACGTTCTTGTATCTTGATAAATACGATGGACGACAGTGAGCTTAGATGGCCATAGTTTATTGGATGGAGCGTGCTGAAGAAAATGGAAATGGAAAGAAATTGAAAAATGGCCTTTTGGCTATCGTATGTGTACCCTCAATTAGACGAATGGTGAGCGCTATGTCCGTAATTAGCAAGAAAGCATACACGAGGGACATTAGATTGATGAACGAGGAAATGGAAATGCACGAGGGTCGTTGGATTGATGAACAGGGAAATGCTTTCACACGTGGCTTTACTAGACAACACGCTTATCTCCCTCGCTCTTTGAAACTTGACAACTGCCATTCCTCTCAAGGTCGTCTTGCTGCAATCCCGCTTCGTCATTCTTACTGTAGTCACTCTTGACTAAGGGTGAAAGTATATCCTATTTGGGTCGATCGAGAATAAGTGTGAATAAATGGAAGTGGGCTACAACGTGACGAGAATAGAAATCGATTTAGAAGTCGGATGAACTGTACTAGCGGCTTTATGGAATCATGTGTCTGTTGCCAACAGCGCAGCCTCAGGTACATAGCACTAGGGTTTAAATACCCACTCCAATCGTCTCTATCACCAACAACTCTCAACAGCACTCATAAGCACCACACACCTGCCGACTACACTCCCGCATAACGTCATTCAACTGCACTCACCTCACTACGTCACTCAGCTACACTCAACTACATTCACGGAACACAGCATAATGGGAAAAAGCTTGACAGAGATCCTTGGAATAGTCTCCAAAGAAGCAAAACGCCAACAAAGGTCCGAGGAATCCGAAAAGATGTTAGAGCAAAGATGGGGTCCTCGCAACAGTGAGCGCTTTTCGATGATCATGCGCTACTGGGTAGCGACTAGGATGCAACAACACTGGGAATATCTTCGTCGGGATCACCCTAAGAAATTCCAACATCTGCTCGAGAAAGGTTATATGGAGCCAGTACCAACACAATGGGTTTATGATAGACGACTCGCAACTACCTATATAGACTCCGGTTCCTGGGAAACGCCAGCCGAGAAGCGACTTTACTACTTACTCAATCATGGAAACTCGCCCGATGGTGTCAAATACCCTCGCCTTCGACCTCTCAGCATCGAGCGAGACCTATATACTATTATGAGACAAGCCAATAAACGTATGGCCCGTCAACGTCCACTCGACGCAAGACGCTTGGCCATGTACCAAAGTCCAGGAGACGTCTTCCAGTCGGACAAACAAACGAAATCCCATCGTTATTCGGATCAGGTTCAGAATGTTATTTACGAGACCAGAAGAAGAGCCCTTCATGAATTGGCGGAAGGACTCCAGAATGGCACCGACCATCTAGAGACTATGCTACTGATTGATGTCTCCGGCTCCATGGGTTGGGATCCTCATCAGGGTATCACCGGCCCTGATAGACTTATTCGTTATCACGATCAGCCGTCGAACATACGCCTTGTCGAGCATCTTGTTCACCGTATTCTGAATCATATGATTCCTCGCACTCAACGGCAGCACCCCAACCAAATCGGGATTGATACCGTCACGTTTTCGAGCAGAGGCCACTATGTTGGCCAATTATCCGCTCAGAATTTCGAAAGAGATTGGAGAAACAGCATCTCTATTGGAGGTGGAACCCAAGTCATGCAGGGCTGGCAGGTGGTCAAGAAGACATACTTTGAGCACCAAAATAGGAGCTTTGGGCATGGACACTACGATAGTGTCTATGGTTGGCAGCCTACTCCCGGAATGCCGAAGTTGTCTCTTCTTGTATTTTTGGATGGTGAAGCCCAAGACATGGACGAATTTGAGCTGGAGCTTCTCGGTGAGACATGGGCGTATGTCACAATTGTGCTGGTTGGAATGGAAAACTGCCCTCACCATCACGCACATGCCATTGAGCTGGAACGTGTCGCGAAATTCAATCCTCATATTGGCTTCTTTGATGTCCATGGTCGTGTTTGCGAGCGAATGGTTGTGGAGGAATTGTTGGCATCAGTGTATCCAGTTGATCCTCCTCAATATGAGGAAATCTTGAGGCCAGATTTCGACTTGCCTGCTGACGCCCCTCCGGTGTACTCTACAGTATAAACAATAAATATGCTTTTCTTGCTTAATATAAACCACCGTTGGCCCATGCAGCAGAAGTAAAACGTTATTTGCCCAAATCATCAGATAAGTAACGCCAACTTGCGATAACTGTCAGGTATATGCCATTGCAAATAAAATCTCCTGATATTACTAGTGGCATGCTTTCTCTGACTTAATACAAGAGTCTAACAGTGCCTCAACATTGCTTTAACACTAATCCAAACAAAATCAAATTTTGGTGGTTTTTAATTAATGACCTATCTTATGGAAAGCAAATTGAATAATCTTACATCATGCACGGAATGCTTACAAAGGTCCTAGGGGCAAATATGCTAGTTGCAGTTATTGGTGTAGGGGGAGACAGTCACCAACAGGTGAAATCTTTATTTCAGTTGCAACAAAGAAGCCAGCGCTACTGTTGTAGCTTTGATACCAGAGTGTGTAGCTGAAGTGAATTTGTAGGTAAGTTAATAAGGAGAGATGAATGCTCTTCAGTGCTAAAGACACTGTTCAGTTGTGTTGTAAAAATTCGTAATTCCACCTAAATATTCACCTAACTTAGTCACTTAGATCATTACCCTTAAATCCTAGAGAATACTGATCAAATTCCTTGTCGGGATTTACTTAGAATATTTACCCAGAACATGAAAATTAGATAAGTTGTCCAAACAGCCCAAACTTTGCACACATGTTCTTGGGACCTTCCTTAACCTATTCTACGTGTTTGCTAAGCCAAGACCATGTAAAAGTATAAATACTACTTTTACATTCAATGAATCATTAAGTGAAAAACCACATAATCTACTAGTCCTCCCAATCACTTCCAATATCTCCAAGACTCTTACAACAGGTAGAAGGGGGGTAGCAAGAGGGGTAAGAATGATTTGTGAACAACATTGATGAGGAGAATATGATAAGGATTGATATTCATCATAAAGGGAGTGCTAGAGTTAGGGTTAGGGGTCTAAATTCTTTTATTGAATCTGAATAAGTATATTAATACCATTCTGACTTGATTCAAGTTGAATAATGCAAATTGTACAAAGAAGTAAAATCTATAGTAATGTGAAGGTAAAAATACTGCTAAAATTGAGTTGAGTTCTGAAAAGGAATTTGTCAACAAATCAGGTTAGAGTATGAAGTAAATCTGGGAGTTAACTGAAAGCAAAGCTCCAAGGGAAAGTGTAAAGCTATATTACCACTTCCTGGAAGGCAGTAACCTCTCAGGAAGGCAGAAGCTCTGGTCTAATTGCAGACATCATAGCAGAAAGTCTCTGGATGAGCTCTCTTTGTTTGTGGAATTGGAACAAAGATTGGGTATCTTTGAGCCCAAAGCAGCTCTCTATATGAGAGAGGTAAGAATACCTCCTACAGTAGGGGCACTTAGTGTTGTAAGAGTCTTGGAGATATTGGAAGTGATTGGGAGGACAATTAGATTATGTGGTTTTCACTCAATGATTCATTGAATGTAAAGTAGTATTTATACTTATACATGGTCTTGGCATAAAAACACATAGAATAGATTAAGGAAGGTCTGGAGAGCATTTGTACAAAGTTTGGGGCTATTTGGACAACTTGAGAATTTATATGTTCTGGGTACCTAGTATTTTGGTGATAATATTCTAAGTAAATCCTGACAAGGAGTTTGGTCAGTATTTTCTAGGATTTGAAGGTAATGATCTAAGTGAATAAGTTAAGTGAATATTTAGATGGAATTACAAATTTTACAACCCTCCCACTCAGCTAAATGTTCATACTGACTAGTCCTAATTTTGACCTAAGATATTCAAGCTTGTCTATAGCTAATAGTTTGATAATTATGTCTGCAATCATTTCATCTGAAGGACAGTAAACTGAGCCAACTAGGTTATTCCCTATAGGTTCACATATGAAATGATATCTAATATCTATGTGCTTAGTTCTAGCATGAAAAGTTGGATTTCTACCTAATTTTATATGTACTTGCTTATCTTGAATTAAAGTAATAGGCATTTTCTGACATAGACCTCAACCTGTAAAAAGCTTTCTTAACCACATTGCTTCCTTTGTAGCTTCACAGTCTGCCATGTACTCTGCATCTGTGGTAGAAAGTGCTACGGTTGGTTGGTTTCTTGAATTCCATGAAATTGCTTCTTTATAGTGAATAAAGTTGTATCCTGTGGTGGATCTTCTGTCTTCCAGATTTTGTCCCCAATCAGCATCAGAGTATCCCACAAGATCCTGTTCCAAATTCTTATACATGTATCTTAAGCAGATATCAGCAGTTCCTTTTAGGTATCTAAAAATCCGCTTAACTGCTGCAATATGATCAGATCCATAGTTCTGATTATGTTGGCTGACAACTTCCACTGAATATGAGATATCTGGATGTGTTCCAAGCATGATATACATCAGGCTGCTGACTATATATTGACAAGGAAAATCAGGGCTTTCGGATGGCACCAAGCCCTCTTGATTTGGTTGAGTTTTGACCAAGTTAAGGTTTGTCTCCATCAAGGTAGCTACTGGTTTACAGTCTTCCATTTTGTGCTTCTTTAGTATATCTTGAATACACTTGGATTGGCTAAGCATAATAGTCTGGGTACTTCTGTCTATGGAGAACTTTATCCCTAAGTAGTAACCAAGTTCTTCTAGATTGGACATCTTGAACTCCTTAGATAGGCTGGATTTAGTCTCTTCCTATATTGCTAGATTATTGGTGGCCAAATAAGATCATCCACATATAGAGCTAATAGAACTGGATTTGCTCTATCTGGCTTATAGTATATACTATAGTCAGCATTACTCCTTTTGAAACTCAGATATTCCAAATAAGAATCTATCTTGCAATATGTTGTGCATCAACATTTGAAGCTTAGCCAATTTCACTCTGTTAGAAAATCTAGTACTGGGACTGATTTTCCCTAACACAAACATAACTAATACCTGTTATGATTTATTTTATCTCTTCTCAGAAACTATTTTCAGCTGTCATACCTGATTGTTTTTCATATGGTCATTAAATCCTCAACTGATCTGCTAAGCCTTTCCAAGTGATTAGTCATCTGAGATCTATCCAACCACTTAGCAGTTGCCAAGACATCAGCTGATCAATGATGCAATTTCCCATATATCTTATGCACCTACAAACACCCCAACAGATTTCAGTTAGTCCAGTCTCTTGGCACTTTCTAATTCAACTTGATCAGAAAAATATAAATAATGATTACTGAACCTTTTGGTTTGGTGTGTGTCTTAACAAAATTAAGAATTCATCAATTCTGTTCCAGTTTCAGCCCAAGCCTAGCATATCTAGCACTCCCAAGAGCACCAAGCCTAGCCTGCAGAGCAAACCAACTCTGTTGCTTTTATAGCCCAACTCAGCTATATACAAGAGCAATATTAGACCAGAACCTCTCTACTAATATTTCTGTCACTCTTGACAATTCTGATATTCTGCACTTAGTTGTCACTTAGGTTCAATTAACTCATTCAAGAGTTTATTGCACTTTTCTCTTAGATATAATACAAATCCAGGATCATGGTGATTGCTTGTGACCAAATAGAGACTTTTTAAGCTTGCAGACCAAATGGGAGTTATCTTGGTCAGCAAATCCATCAGGCTGGTCCATATACACATCCTCATCAAATTTCCATTCAAAAATGTAGTTTTTACATCCATTTGATGAAAATAAGACTTATGTTTGGCTGCAATAGCCAATACTAATCTGATGGAATTAAGCTTGGCTATGGGTGCAAAGGTCTCAGTATAGTCAAGTCCCTTTGTTTCAGAGAATCCATTAGCCACAAGTTTTGCTTTTTATCTTTCAATTGAACTATCAGCCTTGTATTTTGTTTTGAAGACCCATCTACATCCAATGGATTTTTGGTTGGTTGGTAATTTGACTAAGTCCCAAGTTTGGATTTCCATCAGGGCCTAATATTCCTCAGTCATTGCAGATCTCCAAAACTTTGTCTGAGGGCTATTCAGGGCCTCTTTTACAGTCTGGGGTTCATCAATATGGACTGAATAGGCATAGGCTAAGCTTGTACCCTCACTGATGTAGTAATTTGGGCTATTTCTTGTCTGATTGGATCTCAGGGTATTTGATACTGGAATGATACTTCTGGGATATTCCTGGGCACTGCCTCAGACTGAACCACAACTGTAGAGTTCTCTGGAGTGAGAAAATCTTCATTGTTTTGTTCTAATTCAATCTGGACAATTGGTGGACTTGATTTTGGATTTTTGTCATCATCTGTTGTCATTTTTGTGAAAATTTTGAATATTCATTAAGCAGCACAC